>NSDO01000513.1:2427-31272 GCA_002286825.1 Lagenidium giganteum | reverse complement strand
AAACAACCTGGCTACCGTAAACAGCGTAATCATAGCGCAATCACCTTGAATGCGTGCGCTGGGCACATTGTACCGGGGCCTGGGTACCTTCAACACGCCCCCTCAATGGGCACAGGCTTGGATGCCGAGCCRCTTGGTCAGGKCTTGGTGACGTGGTCCTGGCACACCCTTGGTCATCAAGTCGGCAAGCATGTCGACAGTTGGCTTGAACTCGACACGCACTTCATCGCGCKTGACTTCATCGCGGATGTGGTGGAACTTGATGTCGATGTGCTTGGCGCGACCGTGGTTGACTGGGTTCTTGGTCATCTTGATGCACGACTGGTTGTCTTCGAAGATCACCAAATCTGGAGCAGACGTGCCRATGACAGCAAGCAACTCGCACAACAACTTGTGCACCCACTTGCCTTCCTGGATGGCCAGGCTCAGCGCGATGTACGCGGCTTCGCTTGTCGACAGGGCCACACTGGTTTGCTTCTTGCTGCCCCAACTGATGGGCGCACCGGCCAACTTGAACACGTAGCCGGACGTTGACTTGCGGTCCGAGGTGTCGCCAGCCCAGTCGGCATCCGAATAGCCTTCAAAATCCACGTGACCAACATACGTGAAGCGGAGACCATGTGTCGGCGTGCCTTGCAGGTAGCGGAAGATGCGCTTGACAGCAACCCAGTGCTCTTGACTTGGACGCTCCATGAAGCGAGCCACCATGCCCACAGCGAAGGCGATGTCGGGACGAGTCGCACACATCGGTGGCATCGTGCACGACTTCGATCCCGAGTACAAACTTGCAGTCACCAGCATCACTCATCTCGAAGCGCGACTTGAGCTGACACTTGACGTGGTCCACCATGTTGGCACAGGCACCAGTCACCAACACATCGTCGACGTACACCAGCAGAACAACACACCTGCCGTCAGCAGTCATGGTGTAGAGGCATGGGTCGTAGCTGGACACTTGGAACCCGATCGAACGCACATACGCGTCAAACGTCTCGTTCCACACGCGCGACGCTTGCTTGAGGCCGTACAATGAACGAAGCAGTTGGAGGCTGTCGAAGTCACCGTAGACCTCCATGCCTTCGGGGATGGCCATGAACAGCACTTCCTTCAGCTCGCCGTACAGGAACGCNATTCGTGATTAGACTTAGCCAATCAGAGGGCTGATCTCACTTATCATTGAGAATCGTGGTTAGGCTTCAAGCCATCACATACGAATTTGATTGGCTGACCCGCAGTAAGGTTAATTCCGAGGCTCCCATAGTAGCAATAGAAAATGCTTATCGTGGAAAATCGGCGATAAGCTCGGCGCTGGGTGAGTTAAAGGGAGGTTCTAGTCACGGAGTGGTTGGGCAGTTCCAAGAGTGTGAGTTGCTAAAGAGTGATATTGCTTTATCATCTGCTGTGTGTGTTCGCTCACAGATCCCGCCTTCATCTATAACGCGTTGAGCAGAGGCGGCTGCGCAATCCGATTCAGCCTTGCTGAATCGGTCGAGTGGGCGTATCCAGGGCGAGCTCACGCTCGCCACTTCTTCTGCTGTCGTGCTGTTCATCGAGACAAAAATGACAAAGCCACAAAACAGGCAAGTAAAAAGGAGAAGTGCTTGGTTACCTTGCTGAGTCACTGGTAATGGGATGGCGAAACTCATTGCGATAATTTGAAAGGCCGTGATGGGACTGAATTCCCAGGAGACTGACCAGCGAACGGAGGCTTGCCACGACCGGTATCACAATTAACGCATGCATAAATAAACTCCACGATGCTGTGAAGCCGCCCCTTCCAGTAATAGAACCTCTTCATCTTTGCGAACGTCTTGCTGACTACAAGGCGTGCTCCACCTCCCAGCTCGACATGATGCACGACCATTACGTCCTCACGCAACTGTTCCCGAACCACCAGGCCCATGCAGCCGTCAAACTTAGGATCACCCTTGAATGGATGGAAGTAAGAAACGCCCGATCACATATATCAGCGACATCTTGACGAATATCCGAACGTCGTTCTTCAAGGCTTGCGAGTTCCCCTCCATGATACTGATCAGCTTGCACAACCAAGGATATTCCCACAGTGCCAACGATAGCGTCGAATTCGACACAAACGCTCATCTTGAATCGCTTTGAGATCCACCTATTCAACATCTGCTGGTGCTGGACAGTCTTCCACCATCACATCACCGTCTTCATCGCTCTGATCAAAGCTCCACTGGCATCCTCTGCCTTCGATTGTTTTCTTCCTCCGCTTCCGGCACGTCACGTGACGTGCCTGCACCCGAGCTCTCGCAGCTGCTGTCGAGTCTGGACAACGAAAACACTGGCTTCTTCAACCCCAGGTGCATCAAAAACATTGAGCCTGCCTTCAACGCCTTGGCTCAGTTCTGCTTCATCGCTCAAAATATGCAGATCCCCTGCGACATATTCAGCAGCACCAGATCTACAAACACCACCGTGTTCATGACCTCTCTGTTTGCTTGCAGCTTGCAGCTTCGTCCCCAACATGGATAAAACGAGCAAACCCATTAAGACCGCCAATCGCTGCGCCTCAGCCATCCATATCTGGGGCGAGCGAGAATGACAACGAAGCTCGCCGCAGACGTGCCCAACAACAAGCCGGTAGTCACCGCAAACCACATTCTCCAAACACGCTTCCACTACTATCTTCAGCCCCAGCAGCAGCCCCTGATACTCACTGTCGTTCGCCGTAAGTCCTTCGCAATAACCTTACCGCGCCGGTCGAACTGACCACTCCGGCACCTTCCAAACGACAGTCGCATACGCCCCGTCCTTGGCCTTCGCACGCGCTGCTCCTTCAAATGTCACCACAAAGCCATCAAATGAAGCTTTCAGGGACGCGTAGCGCTTCACAACACCTCCACCGCCGGCCTTCCTCGGACTGATCTCTTCCAGCACAGCCTTGAACGCAGCAATTGGTGTGTGAGCAAACGTGCCTGCACTTCAGTCGCGCTCTCTTTTAGGATGATGATGAGATTCCATGGCGACAACATCGCAGCCCTGCGGATCGTCCTGCCAACCAACGACTTGCACAGCCATTTCAAAGTGGAGTGTCTTGCGTACACCTTAATCCATGCACCAACAAGGTAATGGAACCACGACGTCGCTCCAAATGCGATGTCGTCCAGATATGAGCGCCGAAACAAGACTGGCTTGATCGTCTTTTCAGCAGCTTCTCTAACATGAAGATATCGTCTTGCAGAGGAGTGTCCAGCTGAGCTTCATACTCACCTTCCAGCTTCTTCATCGTTTTGTCAGACCCCACGACCTTCAAACACCGGTCTTCCTTGCGACACACCTGACGATGTTCGAGAGTGCATTGTCGTTCATTCTTTGATAAATCTGCGGTGCATTCTTCAATCACTGGGGCATCCTCAACCACTCAAAATGTCCGAGAGGACACACAAACGCTGAAATTAATCGGACTCGCGTAGTCATCGACACAGCCCAGTATCTGCTCGCATTGTCCATAGAAATAAAACAAAGGACGTTGTCATAATCTTCGAGCAGATCGTCAATCAACGGCATCGAGTAGTCCATCAGCAAGGTGATTGTCTAAACCAAGCGCTAACCAACGCGCAACCTGATGTCAATGCCGTTCTCCTTCAATAGCAAAGCCAGTGGTGATGCCCAAGGCGAACTCGATTGTCGAATAAGTCAAGCTCGCAGAAGACCACGTAACAACTCATATAGCTTATCCAGCAGCTCCGGCGGCACTCTTCTCACCCGCATATCAACTGGCTTCGCATCACCGACGTCGATATCACACACCACTCCTCTTGCGGCACGTGGTAGTGCGTTCCCCGAGCTGATAATTCCATATGTATATTCCTTGAGCTGCTTCCTCATCGCCTCAACGTCTTCAATCGGGGTGTCGTCCTCGATGTCGGCTTTAACCATGTTGACTGGAGTAGGTTCCTCAAAATACACTTCAGAAACCAAAGCGATCTGATTTACCATTTGTTCTGCCGTCATTTCAACTCCCTCTCTGATGTAGACTGGCTCGTCAAGGAGAGGCTGATCAATTGTCTTCGGATCGACCTGTTCTTCTTGCATCAGGAGATCATCAGATAGCTTGTCATTGATTGCCACTGCGCACAAATGATTGATGCTCCTTGATACTCGCGTGTTCTTTGTTCTGGCTCGTCGCTATAGATCCACATACGCTTGGCAAACGAGGCCGTTCTCTTGCAACAGGGACAATTCATCTTCGTCTGGAAGTAGAAGCTGGCCTTGCAAGGCCAGCATGCAGGATGCTTATGCTGGCACCTGTATCGAGCATCAGGAGCACTTTGACGTCACACACCCGACCTTGTACGAACACTTGAACGGCGCGCGACCGGGTGATTCCTTTTGCTTCGCTCCACCAACCGTACCTCTCATGCGCGTGCAACATGATGGCATGCACGTCTGCGGAGCGCACTTGCTGCTTGTTCGCGTCAATAAGTATCAACTCGTTTTGTGTTTCTTCGGCCTTCATACAACTTGCTGCTGGCTCATCTTCTATTGTTTCTTGTTCCCTGTCGACCTCTTCCTCGACAGCTTCTGCAATTGTTTCCGGATACTTCACTTTTTCTTGGCATTTCATCAGCTTCTTTCTCGTCTTCAACCGCGTCAACCTTGACAGCATCGCGATTACTTTCAATCTTTTTGCTATCATTTCCACGCTTCACATCGCCATCTTCTCTTCTTCCAACCTCTCCTCCGACACGCACAGCCCAGTTAAGTGACTGCAGAGTTAGAGGTTTAACTGCTGTTGCAGCTCCTCCTGTTGCAGCTCGCTTCGTCAGGTCTTTAATGGTCTGACATCGCTGGTAACAAAGCTTTGGAGAGTGACCTGTCTTGTTGCAAAACAAACAATGATTCTTCCGGTAGCAGTCGTCCTCGCGATGACTTGGCTTACCACAGTGACTGCACCTTGGACGATCACCTTTGGCGCGACCATTGCCACGACGGATCCACGACCACCATCACGACCTCCAATGTGGGGTGCACGGCTCCCTTCACCGTCACGATCACGATCGCCACCTGGAAGATTGGACGGCTTGCTCGGATCAGGCGCAGGCTTGGTTGGTGGTTTCCGCGACGCTTCGCATGAGCTTAAGATCTCTTGAAGCTGTTGCGCGGAGCAGTACGCTCGCACACGAAGCTGATTTCCGAAGTTGGTGTCCAAGGCCGAGTCGTAAATCTAGTTCAGGTGATCTCGTGTGTGGTCTGGGTCGTCGCGATACAGGATGCCGGCCTTCTTTGCTGAAGCATTTAGGCGGAATTGCTGACTCTCTCTGCTCTTGCCGCAGTCGGTAGTACGTCTTCTTCTTTGATTTCCACTCGCTACTATACCGCTTCTTGAACGCGCTGACCAGGGAATTCCAGTATCTCTTTTCGTAGGATGGCAGCTATGAGAGCCGATAATGGGCTGGCCCATGAAGGTTCATCGCAAACGAGGCGATCCGTTGCTGTGGCGACCACCCAGCCATGTTCGCCGTGTGTACCAACTTTTTCAGTCACTGGCGCGCTTCCTCAACCGACCGACGCTTACCATCGAAGTAAGATAGTGCTGACGCGTTGAACATCGTGTTCCCACCTCGATTCCTGACGGCCCACCGACCTCGGCGACTTCTTTGCAGACTGTGCCTCTTCCTATAAGGCCATGACTTTGCCAAGATCTTGAAGTTCCAGCTTGGCTTCATCCACCAACTTGAAGAATGTTGTTGATGCATCCTTCACGGTCGTCGCCGTCACGCGAGGTGCTGGAACAGGGGGGTGCTTCAATATCGGAATTTCTGGCTTGGTCTCCGACGGCTTTGCTTTCTCAGCTGGTGATGGCGAATCGCTGACAACATCGAAGTTAAGCTTGAGTTTGACCGGTGGCTCGCTCTTGTTCTAGCTTGACCGTTGTGATTGCCAGTTCTCGCTCCTTCGCGTAGCATTGACTGCAGCTTCTGTGGGTGCCTGGACATTTTGCTTGGCTTTTGGAGCAGGGGTGTACACTGCATTTTCAACGATCTTGTATCGAACAAGACCGGTCTCAGTACCTTTTGAGCTGAACACCCTGATCGATTCCTCCCACTCGTATTCCGCAAAGATGAGATTCATCATGTAGCTGGCATCTTGGAGTAATTGTTCGACCGGGACTTGCTCCAATCGCCCCGACGCACCATCTCGTACCCCATACATCGGAACAATTGTTTGATGAACACAAAAAAACCATGTCGTGGATGGTGTTTGGCTGCACCTTGTTCAATTTATCTCTGTCCAAGACCCGAATATTCGTGTTGGCCCCGGACACCTTTTGAGTATGGTACAAAGCAAACCAGGCGTGCTCGTTGCTTGCATGCTTGATTACCAACGAGATGAGGGCAGCACGATAACCCCAGGCTTCGTACGTTCGGTCTTGCTCCATCTCAGGAACCTTCTGTTGAACATTCATTGTGCTTGACTCTTCCAGTTCTTCTGTCTACTGATGCTTGAAATCTTCAAAGCAGGATCCGGGCATACGCACCAGTTGTCGTAGAGCACCTGAACTTTTCAGCTTCAACGGCGTGCGTAGAGATCAAAAATCCCTGACGGTGCAAGAACAGTTGAATAGGTTCTTTGACAACAAATCCTTGACTTGAATTCCTTCCGTTTATATGATCCTGAGCTTCGTGGACCTTCCAAGAACCGATGGATTCTCCAGTCTTCACGCACTGGGCAGCAGAAGTAAGCAGAGGAACAGGTTGAGTTGATATATCTTCACTTGCACAAGGGCTATCCTACGTGCTTCGAGCACGACCTTGTTGTTGCTGCAAACTTCTCTGTCTTGAAAGGGCGCGTCTTCTCGTAAAACCACCCGAGGACAGAAAATTAAAAGGCAGGATCGCAATGCAATAGCAGCCAGGCCACTAACGACCTTTCGACTATCAGTAAGTGTGAAACTGCTCCTAGATCCGTAAATATGCAATATTAAAGCCACTAAGAGACTTGTCGAAATTCATGATTCATCTTGGCTTCGGAACCCTTGTCATAGCCGAAGAACCCCTGTCATATCTAGTGAACCCTTATTATAGCCACCGGAAAGGACCAATCTTTACTCCATCAGGGAGCCCGTATCATATCAATGGAACCCTTATCATATCCACTGGAACGGGCCAATCTTCACTCCATCAGGGAACCCTTATCATATCAAAGGAACTCTTGTCAAATCCATTGAAGACGGCCCTTTTCCTCATCATCACGGAGCCCTTATCATATCCACAGCGTTGTGCCGTCAAGTTGCATTTGAGAGGCTCATGACACGCCAACATGCGATTCCAGTCACCAGCTTCATCGACATCTTGCAATAGGCTGAAAACGCAGATCCCCTCTACCACAGCTCGCAACGAGGTCGGGAAGGGAATGTTCTGAATGGCCAACAAGTCTTCGAGCTTCGCTTCAATCCCTTGATCGCTGACTTTGTAACCAGATAATCACCAACAAACTGGTGGTATAGACCAGCTCTTCACCTAAGGTGATCTTGACTTGCGCAGTTCCTTCCATGCAGTACGTGCATCCTCCGACACCTGCACAACAAACAGACTGCTAGGATCCACCTCCACGCCGATTTCACGAGCGAAATCAGTATCGAGGATGGACACTTCGGCCCCATAGTTGAACACCATTTTGAAAGATGTTTCGGTGATCTTAGCTGGGACAATAGTTTACTTGAGAAACTCGTCAGGTGTGTAGTACTTCCAGTCTGTGGTCATGTCTGGAGTCGTCGATAGCCCAAGTCACCGCTCGCACTGCTGGTGGTGACAATCGGTCAAAACGTCGCCCACTGTCAGAATTTTTCAGCTGGCTGGGAACTTGGGGTGCATGGTTCCTGGCCATGTTCACGGGGAATTCACTTTCCGACTGCGGGAACCCGAGGTCTGGGATCGGATCTTCGTCTTCCGAAGCAAAGATCGATTGCCCTTGTGCTCGGATCGGATTCGTCGGGATCTGGGTCGTATTCTCAACGTGAGCTCGGGTGTATTCCAGTAGGTCACCTTCTAATTTAGCACACAATTTGTACCATCTGCACGGTACCGCATCCACCATCCGCGTGGTCCACACCATCGACGTACCACACAGTCGGTACCACTTGGCTTCACTCACCCAAGCGACGGCAAATGCGGAGCTGAGTTGCCCTGGCGACAAGATGATGGAAGCAGCGGCGACGACCGTGACGTCGAGCTCCGTGCAGCCACCGCAATTCCAGTTCGTCCATCAACTGCGCCACGTACGTGTGCACACGATGTGCGCAGCATACTCACGTGATGAAGTGGTTGACGCTTGTGGTTGACGCCGTCGCCGCCGTTATCTTGGGTTGTGTTGGTGCAGCAATACACGCGACGCAAGCGCCATGAGCTGGTGGCTGCGATCCTGGCGTTCGTTGGCATCCTGTTGATGCTCTTGGAGAACGAAGTGCGGAGCCGTGTGCCGGAAAAGGGAGAGTCCAAGCGCATCAAACTGGTTGTGCTCAAGCTGTGCAGCTCGGTGACAACGCTGCTGCTCTTGGTCACCATTGTGCTGCGCTACCACGCGCACACGCGCATTTTGCAGTTGGAGAACATCGTACCGGCTAATTCCAACATGTTTACGGTGTTCTACGGGCGCATGCTGCTGGAGTTGTTGGTCTGTGCGTACCACGTGCCCATCGGTGTCACAGGCGCTGTTGAGATCAAGCAGTTCCACCACTACCTGGCTGTCAATGCAACCACTTGTCCATTCCACGCCAGTTTCAAGCTTGAACGCATCAACAACGGCTGCTATCTTGTGTACAGGTACCCAGTTGAGGCATTCGGTGAGTCTAGTCCTCGCGATTCAAGCACCAGCATCAGCGGTGTCAATTGTGGCTAACATCTCAGTTGGATCATCGCACTTATAGGTGTGTTCATGTTGGCGCGTTTGTACTTGTTCGCGCGCTACATGCGCAGCTCGTCATCGCTTTACTCCCAATGGGTCGCGTTTATTGGTTCGCTCAACGACGTGGACGCCATGCGACCGTTCTTTCACTTCAAAGCCATTTTCAAGTCGCACCCTCTGCATCTGCTGGTTCCGTTGATGTTGTTCAACACCTTCCTCACCGCCGCGATCATTCGCATCCTCGAACGTCCTGTACAGCCAGCATTCGATAGCTATTGGAAGTCTGTGTGGTTGACTGTTGTCACGATCGTATGTCCTCCCTGTCAAAGTCTGCGATGTTTTGGTGGTGCTGACTGCAACTGTGTGTGTCTGCGTGTTTGATGGTGCCAGTCTGCCACAGGCTTTGGTGATTACTACCCATTGACGTACATTGGACGAGCGTTCACTATCGTCAGCGCCATGTTTGGTGGCTTGGTGCTTGTGGCGCTCATCCAGTCGTTGTTCTTCGGTGTCTTGGACTTCACGCCTAATGAAAAACGCGTCAAGTATCTCATCGACTTGGATCGGTGGGACAAAGCCCGCCGTGCCAACGCCGTCGCTATCATCAGTTCAGCATGGCGTCTTCATAGAAAGCGACGCCTGACCACGGCCGCGCCGCGAAGTGTCACGAAAGCGGAGTTCGCGCTGTTTGCGCGCGTTCACAACGCCCGTGTACTCCGAGCGACCAAGCCGTTGATCGCCCAGAGCGTAGAGGACCATTTAGCCGAAGTAGAAGACAACATCACAGCACAGATGGAACGTATGGAGAAAGAACGACTAGACGTGCTCGCTCGGATTCAGCAAAAAGCCGCCGAAGTGAACCGCCGCAAACAAGAACTGCACAAACAAAGACGCACGGCAAGGGCGTCATAGTCGGTTGGTGGCTTACCGACACGGCACAACAATACACGCGCATTTGCATTGTTTTCGTTTGAATGTCTTCTTCTACTCACACGGCCAACGCCTTGGTGATGTTCGGGAAGCGATCGCGTTGGGCTTTGAAGTCGGGATCGTTGCGCACGCGGTCAGCAAGCTGCTGCTTCAGTTCGCGCTCAAACACCTTGGCCAGCCCCGTGCGCGTCACATGGGACACCAGGTTCTCGTGATACTCGCGCCATTTGGTGTTGGAATCGCAGTGCGCTGCACGCACACTCTCGTTCAGCACGCTGCCCAGCAACGTCTCGACCTCCATGTACACGTTCGGCAGCGGGTTGGAATTCGTTCGGTACGAGCGGCTGTGTGGGTTGCTGTACACGCTGCGGTTTGCTTGCATCGCCTTCGCGTCGTTCTGCATCGTCTTGATCCAGTCGTCCTGCTCGTCCTTGGGGACGTGCTGGCGGATCACTTCGTCCCATGGCACCTGAATGGCCGCGTTGCCCCGGCCCTGCTGCATCATCGGATTGCCGAACATCGGGTTGCCAGCGCCACCGGCAGCGCCACCGAACATCTGCGACATCATGGGCATCATTTGAGACATCATCTGGCTCAGGTCGGGCATGGGCGCGCCGTTGCTGCCGCCGGGCATGCTCATGAACGGGTTTGCCATCATGGGCATGGGCGCCGCCGCTGGCGCCGCGCGCGTGGGCTGGATCGTAGGGATGTGCTCCTCGGTGCTGGTGCTGTTCATCTCCTCGAGCATGTCGTCGGCCAAGCTGTCGAGCATGTCGTCGTCCGAGAGCGACATGCTGTCGAGGATGTCATCGTGGCTCATCGTGTGCGTCTGCGAGTGTCTGCCCTGAAGTACGGTGCTAAGTGCGGGCGATGACAGGCTCACTAAGTTCGCACTCTGAGTGGTGGCGGTAGCCGACTGCTGTCGTCGTGTGTTGGTGATCAGCAGTAGCGGCAACAGAAGGTAGCGACGCGACCATGAAGATCTACAAGATGCTCGTGCATTACACGGCGATGTTCACCATCCCGACCGCCATTGCCTTCTACTACTGGAAGCCAAAGACGGACGAAGAGATTCGTGCCGACATTGTATGTTGATTGGTGATTCTGTGACGTGGAAAACTGAATAAACGATGACAGTGATGATGATGATGATGATGATGATGATGATGATGATGATGCAGGAGCGACAGGTGAAGCCGGATCCTGAGCGACGACGAAAGCACCAAGCCAAGTACGCAGAGTTGCTGATGCAGCGCGGTGAGATCTCGGAGGAATCGAAGAAACAGCTGGATGACGTGACGGATTTCACGCCCAAGCGCCCATAGAAGAAAAAGGAAACAAAAGCACGCCATAATTTAAATCGCACGGCCGTCTCAATGCATGTAGCGCTGGATCCGGGCACAATGCACCGAGTCTACTTCTTTCAATGCAGCTTCCAGTTGATGTTGGAGATGCTTCAGGTTGTTGTAGTCGATCCGCATGCACGCCGAATCAATTTGGGGCGCCTGACCGTCAAAGTGGGTCGCCAACGCATCAGTTTGGGTCACCGTGTCCAGTCGTAGCGTGACGATTGGCTTCGGGTTGTGACGACGAAAGCGAGTCCCCAGCTGTATGCAGATCACGTGTCAGCGGAAACGTGCGTAGCGAAGGAAGGTCTGCTGCCTTCGGCGCCTACCTCCAGGTCGACACGCCAATCCAACTTGTGATACGCTGGTACACCAAGCGCTGTTGGACGACTGACGCTGACATGAATACTATCCTTGTGCTCAGTGAAGAGCTAATGTACGACACGCACCGTGAGCGCATGCCTAGTCTCCCGTGCGTCATCAGAACGACATCTTACCGATGTGAGCACGTCAACATGGTTTTCAGGCAGTCCAAGACCTTTCACAGATTGCTGGAAATGCCATTCCGACAAATCTCCCTGAATAAATAGCGCGTGGTTAGTAAGACTCATACGGTTTATCGCCTCTGGCTGGCACAACCGACCTTGGCTGCATCCATGAGCACCTTCGCCACCGCCAGTACCGAGTTCTCCATGGTTTCGTCACTCCATCCACACGCAGCTGCAACGCACAGCAACAATCAGCTACAACCAATATCCTCCATATCAATACGCTGCGAAATGTCATCTCACAAGACGTCCTGGTCAATCGCCGACGGCTTTGCTTCTCGGACGTGAACAGGTTGACAGCCATCTTGCAAACGACGACGAAGTCTGCAGCACGTAACACCATCAGTGCCGCCAACCTGCAATGACAATCATCCTCTTGCAGCATGACTTACGATCAATCGGCAGCTCTTGCAGCTTGCCAACATACTGGAGCACACGCTCGTCCCACGTGAGCACCTTCATCTCCTGCTGTCTCGTGTGACCTTTTCAAGTCTGCGCCCGGAATCTTCCACAGATGCCGCTTTTTGGACACTATTGAACAGTGCCACCAATACTGCCGTAGCCCGATTGTGCCCGCATGTCACTCAATAGTGGGTTAGAATAGTGACTTCATAGGAGGTGACCAAGAATCAATCACCGAACGGGCCAAAGCACGCAACAGAGCAGCATGGCATCAAACGGCGCGGCGGCGGCGCCCACGAGCGGAGCGGGTGCGATCAAGAAGGAGCCGATCCTTGACCTCGCCAAGTACATCGACCAACCAGTGCGTGTCAAGTTCCATGGTGGACGCGAAGTGCACGGCTTTCTGAAGGGATACGACCAGCTGGTGAACCTCGTGCTGGACGACTGCATTGAGTATCTGCGCGACCCGAACGACGAGTATCGACTGACGGACGACGTGCGCAAGATTGGACTGACCGTGTGCAGAGGCACGTCCGTGATGCTTATCTCACCTGTCGAGGGCACGGAAGAGATTGCCAATCCATTTATGTGAGCGAGTTCCGGATGACAAAGCACAGCAGCCGAGGAAGAAATGATGATGATAACGCGAAGGAATGCGCTTTTTTCACTTGCTGTCTATGTTCCAATATTTCTACACAGGTCTACAAATCTGGATCAATATCTGTTGCTGCGTTGGCGGCAGCGAATGTGAATGTCGAAGGTGCGGTCTGGAAAGTGAACGTGGCAGGCTGGAGGAAGGACGGCATGGCAGCCACTGCGGCCTTGGCCTTCTCTTCTTCTTCTTCTTCATCAAGGACTGAAAACACGTTTTGGCCATTGTACTGTGGATGGACGTTGTTGGTCTTGCGTGGCGCAACAGCTTGTGGCTGGCTCTGTTTCAATCGCTCGGATTCCTGGATGACAACGATGAACGCGTTAAGCAGTGACCATGGCGACAATGACAGAGCATCAAACGTACATCGATGGACGTCAGAAATCCCTTGAAGCTTCCTTCCTGTGGCGGTGGTACCTGAGGTGCTGGTGCTCCTCTGATGTACAGTGCTTCGACGTCAGCAGGCTTATACACGTGAAGCCGATACATGGGTCACTTACAACTGAAATGTGGCCGCTGGCATCGTAAACGTCGGTGCAGCAACAGCGATTGTCGGAGCATTCTTGCGCGTTGGCTGGCGCTTCTTTCCAGACATGCGCTCGTCGAAATTACGGAACTCGTCCGCCATACTCGAGGTCTTGGCCGCCTGCTTCTTGTTGTTGGTGCCCGGCTTGGCATTATCGCTCTTCTTTTCGCTCACCACGACTGCTTTGCTGCTCAGCCACACATCACAGTCAGCTATCACTCCACCTTTCTATCACACCCATACAAACATCCATCCTCATTTCCGCACCGAGTTTCCTGCTTCCGCGATGACTTGAGCGACGAGCCATGCTTGCCGGCTTTGCCAGCAGTCGCGTGCTTTTTCGGCTTGGCCTTGTTCGGTTTGTTTCCATTACCTACAACACCCACACCATCATCATCACCACATTTGCTTGCCTTCATCACTCCACACTCACACACAGCCGCCCCGCACCTCCTTTCTTCTTCATCTTCGTCGTCCTGTGTCGATTGTTGCCATTCACCGACCACCCGTGTCTGCAATGTATTTCCGTCTTCACTTGACAATATACTTTTTCATATTAATACATATTTCGCACTTTATCGGAGATACACGGAGATGGGGTGGTACCTGTAGCCACCTCGGGCCGTTTGAACGTTGAGCGTTGTGGATCGGCGAGCACCAAGCGAGCAGAAGAAACGGCACCGGAAGAAGCAACGGCGCCGACCACGCACGACACCACCGACGCCACCACCGACGCCATCTCCACAGCACAGAGACCGCCGGCAGCAAGGAAAAAAAAAAACAACAACAAGAAGCAACAATGGCGGCGGCAGATCAGAGCATCAGCCTCATGGACGGCACGTACTTTGTCGGGCGCAAGGAGATCCTGGACTGGGTGAACGGCATCTGCGGCCTCTCGCTGGCCAAGGTGGAGCAGACGTGCACGGGAGCCGTGGCGTGCCAGATCCTCGACTCGATGTATCCGGGCAAGGTGCCCATGTCCAAGGTCGACTGGAGCGCCAACAAGGACTACGAATACATCAACAACTACAAGGTGCTACAGAAGTGCTTCACGTCGCTCAAGATCGACAAACACATCGAGGTCGACCGCCTCGTGCGCGGCAAGTACCAGGACAACCTCGAGTTCATGCAGTGGTTCAAGAAGTTCTACGAGCTCAACGCCGGTGGCCATCCGTATGACCCAGTGGCGCAGCGCGAGAAGGGCAAGGGCGGCAGCCAGTACACGCAGAAGTATGGCGGTCCGGCCGGAGGCTCGGCGCCATCGCCCACGCCGGCGGCTGCCGTCAAGAAGAAGACGTCCGTCACAGCAGCTCGTACGACCACGGCCTCTCGCACAACTGGCGCCAAGCCACCAGGTGCGCCTACGGCCGTGGGAGCACGGACGACGGCGTCGCGCGCAGGTAGTGCAGGTCGAGTCGGTGCCGCGAGCCCTGTGGACAACCACGCTCCAACTCCAGAACACGACAAGGAACTGGAAGAACTGGCGGCAACGAACGAGAAGCTGACAAATGAGAACGGCGACCTGCGAGTGGCGGTGAGTGACTTTGGGTTGTACGGATAGCTGATGGAGTGGACTGACGTCGCGTGTGTGTGTTCTGCGTAGCTCGATGGCCTGGAAAAGGAACGTGACTTCTACTTCGCCAAGCTGCGTGATATTGAGATCATGCTGCAGGGCTTAGAGAACAGCGAGACAAACCCACTGGCACAGAGCATTTTCAAGATCCTGTATGCGACGGAAGACGACTTTGGCGCGGCGGAAGTAGACAACGGCAACCACGAAGATCCTGCTCACGACGGACAAGACATGGAGATGTAGGGTGCGAGCCTGTATGCTGCGTGACAAGTAACCCAAAATCCATGGCTGTACGTTGACAGCAACGGTCGATTGGCCACAATAAAGAAAAACATCAACAGCTCCATCGCTACAACTGGCATCATTATCAATCTGGTGCTACCACTCTCGTGAGCTAGTTCGTACACAATCCAAACCAGTCACCTTCTTGTGTGTTCGATCAAGCGGCCGTTTCCCCAACAGGTCGGCGTTTCGTCTCACAGTCATGCAGCAGTGGCTTCAGGCTGGACGAACGCCAAAGCGGAGGCTGTTGCTGTCATCGCTCCCTGCTCGTGTGCGCGCATCGCAGCAGCTGCTTCAGTATCGCCACCATGCGCAGCGAAAGCAAGCACAGTCGCGACACGGATGATGACGACAAGGAGGCCAAGGTGTCGACGCGTGCGGACGCCAAAGGCGAAAGCAAGGGCAGCTCAGCGTTGACCAAAGCTGACGGCGAGGAGAACATCGTGCAGAAAGTGATTTCGTACTTCTTCGACGACGACGACTTCGCCAACACCTTCGAGAAGTTTGCTCAAAAGCATTGCGCTGTCTTCGACTTGGACAGTGACCAGGACGAGATGAAACTCGAGTACGGACATCGGACTTCTCAGTCTTCCACCTCTGTTGATGCGAGAATTCTGACGAGTTTGTGTGCCAGATACACCGACATTTACAACAAGTTCCAGGCTTTGTTCGAGGAGAAACTGGAAGGTGAGATCATGGAGGCATGGACAAGTTCCAACGGTGTCGACAAAGCTGAACTGACTGGCGTTTGGTCGTAGAGTACATCGTATCGCAAGGTTCCAGCGTTAAGGAGTTCTACGGACTGATTCGCCAAGCATACGAGGAGGACAAAGAGTCGAGTCTAGCGTTGTGTTCCGAGATCCTCGTGGCTACGGCTGACTTTGATGTCTTTGTGATCATGATGAAGCAAACCAAAGAGTCATTGCTGCTCGCCAAGAAATGAACATCAATGTCCGAGCTCAGCACTTGTGTTCACATTTCCGTGCGCTGCAATCGTCTTCATCGTGCCGCAGCGGTTTTCTTGCGCAGACGTTCGACCAAAGAAGGCAGCTTCACTTTTGTTTTTTTCTTGTCAGAATGCGCCGAGGAGGACCACGTGACCATAGGCACAGTGTCTTGTGCATGAGGTCCGTGGTCTGCCGTTTGGTTGCTTGGCGTTTTCACCAGCGCTGCGGAGCACGTAGCGCTTGGTCCCCCACGCTTGCGGAGCAACTTTTGCACGCGATACGTTGGGTCTTGGTCTTTCGCTCGCTCTGCTGCTGCGTTCTTGCGCTGCTGAGCTTTCTTCATGCGTTTCCACAAAGTCGACGCTAAGTTTGAGTCACTGAGTCCCCATTCTTTCATCAACTGTTGTGGCTCTGACCTCGCCGGTTGTACGGGACGCTTAGCTGTACCGGAACTGAGTTGGCTACGAGCAGTGGTGGACGCGAGTGACGCTGGACTTGACGAATGCGCTTGTTGCTGGACGTGAATGTCTCGGTTTTCGCCATCGTACTGCGGTTCTTCATTATCCCCATCGTCATCATCTTCCTCCTCCTCCTCCTCCTCCGTGTCGTCTTCGTTGGTGCTGTCATCCTCATTTCGATGATCTCGATGTGCTTGAGCCATGGCGCGTCGTTGGATCACCAAGGCCTTGTCAATGGATGGCAGCACAGGGTTCTCCCACCCGTCCTCGAGTTCTGGTGGAGCTTGCAGCCATTCATCCAGCTCTACCTCACCAAACTCATCCAGCACGTTGCCGCTGTCCATCTGAGCAGCCATATCCAACGCGTTCAGGAACTTGCGACGAATGTGAAAGCCTCGGAAAGCAGACTGGACCACCATTGCCGCGGACGACTCGGCTTCTGACTGTTGTTTGGACTTGGCCAGTGCGATTCTCGCCTGACGTTTCTGCCACACTCGCTGGATCCATCGTGCTGCTGTCGAGTCTCGAAGAAGCAATACTCGAGTGCGCTGAAACCAGCAGCTCCATGCTCGTAGGAGAATTCGCCGGATGCAGCCATGGACAAGGACCGAGAGTACCGAGTGTCTGTGCTGAGCGATCTGCTCTTGTTTCCAGGCCTCTCGCCATGCCATCGATGCGACATCTTCATGCTGCATCTGTTTTCTCTCCACGGCTGACATGGCATCTTCAGCACGTTCTCGTTCGCGACGTTGCTGGCTTCGTTGGTCCTCAAACACCACAAGCAATCGGTCAATCTTCAAGCGCGTCCGTTCTCTCTCCTCGCTTCGCCACAATTGCCCACGTGCATCTTCCGCCGTCATCCCTGCTCGTGTGAGCTGGCGACGTGTGTCTTCTTCGATCGCCTTGCACTGCGCGAGATAACGTCGTTGCCGCAGCTCCTCCGCACGCATCAATGAGGTCTCTCGTATTTCTTGTCGTCGCAATAAATCCTGCTCCTTCACGCGCATGGCCTGCCGTGTCGCGTGGGTTTGAACAAGCTGTTCGAGGACGATGGCCTGGCAACGCACCAAACGTGTGTGCTCTTCTTGCAATGCCTGCTCCAGTACCATACGCAATCGCTCGCGCTCTGATCTCTCTTCGTGCATCATGGCGAGCGTGGTTGTGTGTTCCCGAGTACGTTCTTCCTCTGTCCACCGCCGCCAAGTGGTTGAAGTTTGGTCTTCGAGATCCATGTGTGCGCGTTCCCGTCGTAGTCGCTGCAGCTCGAATATGCGCCGCTGCTGATGCTCATTTCGTTCCATTTCGCTACGTTCTCCTCGCTCACGCTGGTCTTCCTTGCGCCGTTGTTCCTGAACTTCTTGTGCTACAAGTGCGAGTTCCATGGCTCGCACCCACTCAGCCTGCTGTTCTTTTTCACGCTGTCGCAACGCCTGCGTACGCTCCATTCGGTGCTGTTGGGCGAGCCGTTGAGCCTTGATTGCTTCCCTCTGCTCCTCCATTTGCAACTCAATCGCCCGCTCAATCGCCTTGGCGGCTTCTGCTGCTTGCTTCGCTTTCTCTTCGTCGCCTTCGGACACCAGGTCATCCACCTCTGCCAAAACTTTAGGGTTTTCGTGATTCTCTCCAGGCTCAGGTCTCGTGAGCGCTTCGCCATGCGATTTGTCGTCCTCTTTCTTTCCCTGTCCATCGTCTTCTACGTCGAGCAACGACTTCAATCCGTTGTATGGATAGGTGAGCTGTAGTGAAGTCATGTCCGCCTTGCTAGCGTTAGATTCCTGCGAGATGTTGCTAGGTTTCGTATTTGCAGAGCCATCCTCCAATTCTTCCCCAGCTACCTCTGCAGTGATGACCGAATGATCCTGATCTTGCTGATTGTCCCCATCAATGAGGACGTGGCGGTGCACTCGTATCTGCTCTGGCAGCTGAAATTTCGTTTTGAGCTCCTCGAGGTCGTGCTCAATGACGTCAAAGTACTCCGCGTCGCGCTCTTCGACTTGCTCAAGGAACAGCTCCCACGTCGATGTTGCTGCCACTCTATCGCCTGTCTTGTAAGCACTGTCCACTGCCTCTGCTGTTTGACGCAGCACCATTTCGATGTCGAGGCGTTGGTACGGCGTCGCATCGTCCACAATCGGCTCCTCCTCTTCGTCACCATCTCCTGATAAGACTGCCAGCGCTGCAGCGAGCTCGCGCTCCAACGCAGCGCGTTCCTCGGCGTCCATTGTGATCGACGAGCGACTTCACGCCACCATAGCCCATGCATTCTCCGCTCGCATGCTCGCCATGTTGGCGTCGCTCCCTATTTATACAAGCAGAGACAAACCACGTAGACAGCAAGGATTTGATTGGGTTCTTAAGAATCTGTAGCTCCCGGGGTGTTTTCAATTCTGCTTAAATAAACGACCAGCATCGGCATTGGCAAGGCAGTTGGCTTGGAAGCGAACAGCCACCGCTGTTGGCGACGATGGCGATGGCAGTGCGTGGCAGTGGGAAACACGGGCTTGGCGAGTGGCAAGTACCTTGGCCAACGCGTGGAAGCCGCTCCAGCCAATGTAGTTCTCGTCGAGCTGGAGCTCCTCGAGCACTGGCGATGTATGGTGGTCCAGCTGCTGAGCGAGCGCCACCACGTTCGTGTCGGTGATGATGTTGCGGCCAAGGTCCAGCCGCTGCAGGGCATTGGCGCATACAGGCAGCGCCTGCGTTGTCAGGGCGTGCATACCAGCCTCTCCGATGAAGTTGTTGCGCAATGACAGGTGCTGGAGACGATCAAAAGTGGCTGGATGAGCGGCCATGAGCTTGGCCAAGGTTTCAGCGCGGGCGTCACCAAGCACATTCGATTCGAGGACAAGATGTGTGAGCGATCGCGTTGCGCCGGGCGTCACGAGGGCTCGCAGACAGACGATGGTCGCCTCGCTTTCCACAGCGCATTCAAACGGCGCACGAATCGTCAAGGACTCGAGACGACGACAGTGAGACGGCTCACGCAATGCCTTGGCAACCTGGAGCAGCAGCGACGAGCCTGTGAACGCGTTTTGTCCGAAGTCAACTGGTGCGGCGACGAACGTGCGCGAAAAGGAGGTGGGTTTGGCGGCGCTGCGGGCGTTCGTGAGCGTGAGCGACTCGAGACGAGTGCATTGTGCGAGCACGCCCGCAATGCGGCCATCCAGATGGGCGTGGGTGGCGTTACCAACGTCGACAGTGAGCGATCGCACCATGGACGGCGCGTGCTGGTAGAAGAAGTAGTTGACTTGACGGCAGCGCCACACGTCGTGGCCATCGAGGAAGGAGCACACGCGCGCCAATACATCGACGTTGCCATTGAGAAGCGCCACGCTCTGGCGCCAAGCCAGCAAACCGCGAGGTTTCTTGGTGTTGGCAGTCGATGTAGTGGTCGAAACGTCGGTCCAAGATCGCTTGCGGCCGGTACGCGCAGGTGCCACCAACAGCGCCGATGCTGGACGCTGCAAATGCGTCACCAGTGCCTGGATACGTCGTTCCAGCGTGCATTCGTTCAAATATTCGCTCATCGAGTTCGCGGCCTTGTACAGCATCAGCTCGAGTCGAAGCACGAGTTCTGGCAGTGCTGCTGCCGTTGCCATCGGTGCCTTGAGAAGGGGATGAAGCTTGCGGAGTCGCGCGATCATGAAGCGGCGGGCAGCGACGTGGTCATCTGAATGCCACGCCTTGACGGTCGGAGAGGCCTGTGTCACGTGCGCATGCGTGGTCTGCACGGTGGTGGGGCGGCACGTCTTGCGTGGCTGCTTGGCCACGGGCGTGGAAGCATGGCGGGCAGGTCGCGGGTGCGTCATGTGGACTCGGTTTTCTGAAATGACTGTGTGCAGCACAGCGCAGGCGTGACACAGGCGTCACAGGCCACAGAGCGTGGATGCTGGTCGTGTCGCAGTGAAGAGCGAGCAGCAGGAGGGAAGAATCCGTTGTCGGTTGGTGGGCCCCTCACCTCTCACACCGCACGCTCCACACACACAGACAATCGCAGCTCGCGTGTCGATGGGAAACCAAGCCGATGAGCAACGGATGCTTTGGGCGACGCGATTGGCACTGACATGGGCGACGCCCCACGCCCGCAAATGGGCGCCAGCTGGTGGGCTACGCCGTCGCCTTGTGCCATGAATCGCGTCGTGCAGCTGGTGCACGCTGCCGTTGATTGAACGGATTGCCACCAGGCCAGTTCGGCGCGCGTGCACTGGATCTTACCGGATCACGCAGAGAACGCAGCCAGAGCGCCAAACGTCCAACGCCAACACAGCCCACGGCCATTACACACCAGCGGCGCCGTTGATGTCCATGAAGCGACGCGAGCTGTCTCGCGGGGGATTGGTGGAAACGCTGCGACGCCGGCGAGACATGATTGGGTGATGAGAAGGCACTGCCGTCGCTCATTGGCTGAAAACGGGTTCGCCGAACCCGGGTGGTGCGATGGCGTGTTGGATGGGTGCATTGCTCCGAATGCGCAACACAGGGTTGAAACCCATGGATGAAGGTGGTCGTGTTCCAACGCTGCTTGCTGCGTCCACACGTGATTCAGCGCTGTGAAGCACATGGCAGCATCCTGCCCAGAGACATCTAGGGTCTGTTGCACCGAACGCAAAAATATTGTTATTATCTCAACTGCTGCCAAAACATTCGCTGGCGTTGTCCCATCGTGATGCGCATTAGAAAAGGTCGGTGGCGAATGGAAGGACAGGACGGACTTGGCTTGCCTCGTGGCTCGTGTGGCTTGCCATGCCATGCTAGCCATGCAGTCCAGCGCACCGCCCCTCTGGTGCCCAAGTTGAGTCTGCGTGCGTGCGCCCGGTCGAATGATTGCCAGCTTTCAACGCCTGTTGGCAATGGACCGAGCAGGTGGACACGCAGAGGGCGTGTGATGAGTGCTCACCGCCGAACGCTCGCACCAAACAACAAGAACGACCCACGACGCGCGCGCGAACGGCAGGCACCCACGCGGCGACCTCTACGCCTTCTTGTTCTTCTTGGACGGCGGCGATTTGAAGAGCGCCAGCCGTTCCAGCCCACCTTTCTTGCGCGCGGCCGCGTCCGTCTTGGATGACGGCGTGGATGGCGCCGGCGACGCCTTCTTCAAGAACGGGTTGGCTGGTGCCACAGCGCGCTCAACGGCTGGCGCACTTGCTGCCGGCACAGCAGCCGATCGCGTCGCGCGTAACGTTGCAGTCGTGGAGGTGGTGGCCGTTGACGATGTTGCTGACAATGCCGGGGCGTCGGCCTCTTCGGTCTCGCTTTGCTGCGTTGACTGCGTTGGCGCGCTTTCTCGCTCTGCTTCACTAGGCTCGTCTCGCCTCTGGCGCCCAAGGATTCGTCCTGACGGCTGCGTTCTTCGCTCCATCGGTCCAGCGCGTGCCTGCACGTCGTCCGCGTCGTCATATTTTGTGATGGCCTCTCGGTGGTGTCCACTTGTTCCTCCATATTGCTGCTGGTGTTGCTGCAGCTCACGTTGCTGCTGTTCCTCTTGGCGCGTGCGGTGCAGCTCATAGAGTTGTGTCTGCAGCTGGCGCAGTCCGAAATGGATCGCCAGCTTCTGTGCGATCTGGTGCGACTTGTCAAGATGCAGACACTTGGCCAGATCCAGCACACGCGCTGGCTCGTCATTCGTGCACGCCGCCTTCATCATCAAAATCAGCGCCTTGTCCATCTCGGCTTGCTCATGCACGGCGTCACCAACGTCGCCCATGTCCTTATCTGCATGTTCCAGCGCCATCAGCCGCGTGTTCTGCCATACAACATTGACGGCGTTATGGTTGTTGTCACTGCCCTTCTTGCTGGAGCTAGTCGTCTTCGGGAAGTGCGCGTGCTGCAACGTCAATGTGCACGGCACAGGACGGTGCTGTCCACGAAGGCGTGGCGCTCGAGCGCCCTTATCCAGCGGAAAGTAGAGCAAACTGTTGTTGACAACGCCCAGCGGGAAGATGCCGTGACGATCCTCTGGTTTCTTCTGCAAAGCGTTGCCAACGCACGTCACAGGCTGCCAGTTCCATGCCGACGCAGCCGACAGCGCCTGCACACAGCCAAACGAGTCGACGGCGTAAAGCACTAGCCGTTCGTCCAGGCCAAGCCACGTGAGCTTCGACCACTGTGACACATCGGCGCGAGCGCGGGCATGTTCCTCGGGCGTGGCAAACACATCGATAGGCGGCGGAGACAACGGCAGTGCACCCTTGGTCAGCAGCTGCACACGCTCCGCCATCGCGTTGACCTGGACGCGCAGCAGCTGGAACTCGAGTAAGCCGTACCCACGCTGGTAGACGACGGCCAGCAACGAGCCACGCGCCGTCATCGTCACAATGCGACTCGGTAAACGCAGCAGCGCGTACTCGATGCCTGCCGTCGTGTAAATGCGCAGGCAATGCAGCGACGTGGCCACTGCACAAAAGTCTCGCGCCGCGGCGACACACTCGGCATCCTCAGCCTCGGGCAGGTCCAAGTGCCACGAGCTGTTGCTCGCCCAGGACTCGAACGGTCGGTAGAACACGAAGCTGCTCACGACGTCGTTGTCGCCGCCATGGTCCACCACGTCCCACTCCTCACGCACACGGCGGGGGACGCCAAAGAACGCGCCATGGTCGTCCAGACTGGCCATGGAGAACAGGTAGTTGTCGCTGAACTTGAAGCCGCGACGGCTCTTGTCCGTGAACGCCACCTTGATGATGTTGTCGCTGAGACTGGCACCACGAATGCACTCGATTTCACCCTGCGGTGTCCACGCCAACAGCGTCACTGGGCCTTCAGCCACCGCTCCAGACTGGAATGGTTCAATCCACGTCGCGTGTGGCGATATGACTGTGTTGCTGCTGTTGGCAGCAGCGCCGACGGTGGTGACACCGCCGTGCGAGTCGCTTTCATCGACAAGCGTTGACGACGCAGCAGCAGCTTGACCAAACCCAAAGCTGGCCTTGATTGCTTCCACACGGGTCTCGTTGTCTTCTTCCTCGGTGTCGACGTGATCGTCGTCGTCATTGCTATCATCATCCTGTGCCTCATCATCAATAAACTGGTTCTTGCCGCCCGTGTTCGCAGACTTCTTGCCTGGCGTTGCAGCTGCCTTGGTATAGCTGCTGGACGACGAAGCCAGTGGCGCCGTCACGTTGACAGCCGCACCACCAAGCAGGTGTGGCGGTGTTTGGCCGACTGGAATGACGTCCTTCACGAAGCCAAGTTTGCCACCAGCATTATAGACCACCAATGCGTTTTGACCTTGCGCCCACTGCACGGACAGCGCCGCATACTCGAGCTTGAAAGCACGCAGACACTCTTTCGTGCGCACGGACCAGACAAACACCTCCTTGGCAAGCGTCGCTGCTGCGACATACTGTCCATTGGGCGAGAACTCGAGGATCGACACGTCAGCGCTGATGCTGCGACCAATGGGTAGCAGCAACTGGCCCACGCTCTTCCAATTGGCGCGGTCGTACAACTCGATGATGCCCTGGTTGGTAGGCACGGCCAAGAGCTGGCCAGCAGCAGTCTTGCCGTTCTCGCTTGGCTGCCACGCACAGCGACACCGCACGTCGTCGTCCTTGATGTCCTTAAATTGCACACCAAAGCGAGCGACTTGGCGTGCGCTCATCGCGGCCGCATCCAGCTCAAAGACACGGACGCTGCTGTCTTCGCTGGCCGAGCAGAGATACGTCTCAGAAGGATCAATCACAACGCTCTTGATGCCATGCTCATGGCCGTCCACCTTGATCAGCTTGTCCGTGTCGGCGCGGAGGATGACAGTCACTTTGTTATCTTCATCGGCCACGGCAATGTACTTGTTCGAGCACACAACCTGTCGGATCGCGGTGGTCGATCGATACAGCAGTTTGTCCATCTCGAAGTTTGGCGGCATCTTATACGAATACAGCGAGTTCTCTTCCTCCGACACCACCAACACATGCGTTTGCTCGGGAACGACCGCGATGGACGGGACAGCACCATCCAGCGCCACCATCTCGTGGATCACTTTCTCCGTGCCCAAGTCGGTAATGAACAGCATGCCATCTTCACCGCTGGTCACGGCCAGATCGCTGCCTGCAGGCGCCGAGCGCGAGTCCTGCTTGAGCTGGAAGAGCACCATGTCGCCCATGCCATTCACGTTCACCGTGATCTCCTTCATCGTTTCCGTGGCCTTCATGGTGACAGGATCCTGTCAGCACTTGCACACACTCGCCCACACGCGCTCACACAGGCACCAACACCCCTCCAGCTGTTGCTTCCACGCACTGCTGCTGCTGTTGCGTGGCAGGGTACGAATCCAATGCAGGCGTCGGGCAGTGACAGGAGCGGCCGTTGGCTTTCGTGGCCGCAGGATGCGATTTTGGCGCCAGCTCAAAAATGGCGGGAACCCAGACCATAAGGTGGACCACACTGTCTCTCATAACCTGATGCGTGTATAGCGTGGGCCACATATTATTGGGAACGGCTGTCTCCAATTATTGGGCGCGGCCTGACCGCCCATCAATTCCAACGAAGAACGCGACGTCACCACAAGCGACAGCGACAGCGACCGACAGCAGCAGCAATGGGCGACCGCGGCAATGTGTACTACGCGCCAACCGGCGAAACCACGGAGTGGGAAGATATCCTCGTGAAGAAGGGCATCATCGCGCCCAAGACCAAGGTGCAGGAAGAGGAAGAATACGAGGAAGAGGAGCAGGTCGATCCACGCGAGAATGCAACGCTCGACGAGCTGGACGAGATGGAGGTGCGTGCACGCAATATTGTATTGATTAACATGGGGGCGTAGGAGCGTATACGTATTTATGTGTGGTTTGAGCGCAGGATGACTACGATGACGACGCGGAGCTGGCGCGCATTCGCGAGCGACGCATTGCGGAGATGAAAGCGCAGATGGCGCGCAACAAGTTTGGCGACGTGCAGCCGATCGCCAAGGACGAGTGGACCAAGGAAGTGACGGACGCCAGCAAGGAATCGTGGGTGATCGCGTACCTGTGGGACTCGGCGCTGGAAGAGTGCAAACTGGTGGACGAAGTGCTGCGTGAGGTGGCCAAGAAGCATCGCGATGTCAAGTTTGTGAGCATCCAGGCCACGGCGTGTATCGAGAACTGGCCGCAGCGGTACGTGAGCTACGCAGTGGCGGGAGTGTGATGGCGTTGGGGGAGTGGGTATTGACGACGGTGGTGATTTCTGTGAGCAGTAACTGTCCGACGCTGTTCATGTACCATCAAGGCAACCTGCAGAACCAGTTGCTGGGCATCCGTAAGCTTGGTGGCCTCAACATGAAGGTTGAAGGTGCGAATGCGTAGGAATGGCATAGGGAGGTGTGTTGGTTCTTGAGATGACTGATCCTGTTGCTTTGTTGACAGACCTGGAAGAGCACTTGGCAGAAGCCGGCGTGTTCAAGGCCGATTAAGGCTGTGTATCCCGATAGTAATAGACAGAAACATATGAGGCGTGTGGATTTGCACAACCGGGAGTTGCGGCAAAAACTAGATATGACAGACTTTGCACAGCAGTAAGAACTTCGATGTAGCATCGCCAACAAAACGATTTGAGTCTGAAGCGCTGATTCAGTCAGCAGCTCACGACCGGTCGTGTATAAAATGGTTAACTTGTGGAAGCCTAACTGATATTACTTCATAATACAATTTCCTGCCGTTGGTAGTTGACAGCTCCCAGTTTTGTATGGCATTGATGTGCATTATAATAGCAACGTCGCTTCGTGGTGGCGTATTTGTATCAAGTGCGAGCACGAATCTATATTCTACATTCTCTGTCGTTCGTGCGACGAATATGCGAATTGTATGTAGGAAGGCATCGGAATTTTAAACTAATGAATCCTGGTCATGGCGTGTGCATCACAAGACCAACTGAAGATTCTAACATAATGCAGTCGGTGCGCGTGGTGATTGCTACGCAGAGCTCGAAATAAATGACAATGCAGACACAGGAGCAAACAATACAATTGCAGTTATTGGTGCGCATGGATTGCCGTTGACGCCTTCGCTGAAGCCAACGACGGTGTAATGAACGCCCGCGCCGAAATGCTGCATTCCGCACGAAATATCTCCGAACGAAACGCGGAAACCTGCATCCACGAACCCGTAATCCCAGTGCCCCAAAGTGGTACCTAGACGAATCCTATTTCAACGAGCATCACGTTGCAAACAAGTCGTTTATCATTGGCAACACGCGATACATCAAGTCAGGAGCCGGTCCCCGTATAGTTATTGTAGAGGCAACGATGGTAGAATTGTATCTGGTTGGGTGCCTAACTCTCTCAAGCTGATCACGGCAATATGAATGCAATGAACTTCGAGAAATGGCTTGATGACATGTGCAAGAGTCTCCAAGGATCGATTCAACACCTCGTGCAGAATATACATGGATGGCACATCGTACCACAGCCGCATCCTTGACAAGGCACCAACAATGAGCTGCAACAAACCAGTGATCCAGGGTCGGCTAGATGCTCACAGCATTACCTACGCACCGCGTGATACCAAGAAACAGCTCATCGAATTAGGCCAACTTGCGATTTCGCCTCAGTTGGTTACCACCTTTCAGATTGCTTCGAAATACAGCCATGTTGTGCAGTTGACGCCCCCGTATCACCCCGAGCTGCAACCAATTGATCGAGTGTGTGTGTGTGTGTGTGTGGGGGGGGGGGGGGGTTAGAACAAGCTCGCGCAGGATCCAGCTCTTGGCATTCACCATTTTACCATGTGATGGAAGTCTTCCAGAAGGACTTCGAAGGTGTCGACACGTCCGTTTGGATCGAGTCGTATTGGAAGACGCAGAAGTTTGAGCAGCGAATTTAGAGGCCGCACCATCACAGGACGTGGAGGATGTCGTATAATTATCCGGATAAAATGTGAAAAGTTTGCTCGCAGTACCAATATCGAAAATACCGCATTCAGCAGGTCCCCCGGTCTACTTTTAGCCATTCATTTGCCTGTACTGTATTGTCTCGTTTCAAACGTGCTGTCATAATATGACAGCACATATTAAAAAATAGTCAATATACCCGTTGGCTTCCCAGCCCCCGTTTTGTTCCCCATGCGATGCGACGATGATCATCGGAATTGCTGGTCTTTGGCAAGCGCGGTGTCGCTTGGGCGGTCGCCAGCGCAACATGACCTCTCACACGACAAGCGCGAAGTTGCTGCCTCAATGATCAATAGTGTGCTCTTTGTTGACGCAAAGCTTTGCGGTGTCGTTGGTTGATATTACGGCAGAGTGCAGCAATCCTCGAGTCTGGAGTCTGGAGTCCACACTCGAGAGGATTGCATTTCCGACAATACGAAGAGGTCTTCAGACAATTTGTGAGTTTTCAACGAGGATAAGGGTTCCAAATCACAAAAGGCGGTATATATGGATGAATAATATGAAAGAGCCGACATTACTTAGATTTTGTATGTGTCACTATACTCGGTTGAGCGCGGTTTCAGCCAATGATTTGTGTCGAACGGTCACTTCTTGTGCCAATCAATGAGCACCTAGGGTTCGGGTTATCTCGAATTGAGGTCGCCGACGCCTCGCCGACACCAAATGTCGGCGTCGGCGGGAAATTGTGCTGGTGTGGCATACAAAGGCCAGTATAAGGACCAAATATTCAATCATTTCGTCTGGCGCCGACATGTGGAGCCTGAAACGCAATCACTTCTGAAAGAAACAGCACGGAACAAGACATCAAGATGAGCCTTCAAGACTTGACGCCAGTATCGACGCAGAGAGCGAAGCAAGCCTCAGTGAATGCGTTCATGATATTTCTTGCAACTGAAGACATTTCGATGGAGTTCCTCAGCTCCGTGGTGCAGCAAGACAACAATGGAACGACTTTGGTCAAGGTATTGGATCGTTTTGGATTGTATTTTGCCTTTCGAGAGACTGCAGAAGCGCAGCGACTTGCGAAGAACTCGGTGATGAACTACTTCCGCGGTACGAAGAACTGGTTGTTGGAGAAGTTTCCGCAGCAGCGTCCACTCGTCAACGAGGCACTCCTAAAGCAAGCACGAGTACTGGAGCGTTACTGTCTGAAGCGTGTTGATGGAGGCATTGTCAACAAGGCACCGGCATGCACGAAGAAAGATCTCAAGGCTCTCGTATCATGCCTTTACGCTGAAGCATCTTCGTCGAAGGAGTATCAAGATGCCGCAATGTTGAGCTTGATGTGGTTTACATTTGGGCGCGCTTCGGACCTCGGATTTGTCCACAAGTACTTCTTGTCCGTCTGCTCCGAGAACGTCTTGTTCGTGCGATTGATTCGGACAAAGACATCCGAAGAGCAAGGAATMTCCCTTTTCCCCGATCACACCAGCTTCGAGACGTG
>NSDO01000512.1:33890-49355 GCA_002286825.1 Lagenidium giganteum | reverse complement strand
TGCGTTGATGGCGAAGTTTGGTAGTGAGTGTGATGAACTAGATGCATTGACGCACTGGAGTCAAGGGAGAAGTCGAGTTAGTAGTTCGGAAGATATTAATGACGTTAGTGACACTGACTAAAAATGACATCAAACAACGGCGGGGACGTCGACTTACTCAGCCGTCCAGGAACCCGGGCACCTGGAGTCAGCCTTGCGGCTGCTTAACTGTGGACTTTCCGTTGTCGGAATGTGGGCACCAGCAGTTGTCTCTTTTTGCCGGGAAAAGAGACGGTCTCTTTTTAAAGTGAAAAACGTCAGTCTCCTTTTGTCGCTGAAAGAGTCAATCGTGTGATCTCATTGTGTTGATGGCGAAGCCTTGCGGCTGCTTAACTGTTGACTTTCCGTTGTCGGAATGTGGGCATGCGCGGGATTTGAACCTGCAGTCGTTGGATTAGCAACGTGCCTCTAGACTCGTCAGCCCATCAGCGCACACCCAACTTGGTGTGTGTCACACTGAATGTCACGAATGCATCCGTCACATTATTTTGTCCGTTACGGTTCCCTGTACGTTCTCCTCGACTGCCTCAGCTCGGGGTGCACACAGGTGTGACACTAAACAAGTGAAATACAGTACTGTATGAGCGACATCGCACGTCAATGAAAAACACATTAATTTACACATGGGGAATCTGATTCCGTGTGTGAGATTGTGCGATTCTGCAGTCGTGTTTTATCGTGAGATCTTATCCCGACCGAGGCTTTCCACGATAAGGTTTCGCAAGAATGAGCGCTGAATGGGTGGGTTATATGTTGCAGGTTATGCAACAAAATGATTCGTTGCTTGCGAGGCACATGCGACGTTTGCGCTGTCCCATAGGTTCCTAAATGAGCTTGGTTGCGCCAATCCGGTCAGTCCCAAGAATATTGCTCTATCACTCGATTGATCCATGCGCTGCACTCCGTGATCGGTAGTGGGCATGCAATGGGAGCGCTACTCACGACGCAAGTGCCGGTGCCTGATGAGCGCATGCTCCAGACCATCGCCAAACTCAAGTGTACGTGACGTCGTGAGGAATGCTAGGTATTCGCTCCGTGTCGTGTTCAGTGTCTAATGGGCGATGACACAGTGAAAGATCGCGATCTGCGCATCTTGTACAGCAAATTCTGCAAGTACGACCTTGAGGTAGCATAGCCTTCGCAACGTTCTGGCTTTTGGTGTCCTTGATGATCTAACCGGGTTACCACAGTGAGTGGGCTTCGCACTAGGTCACTTCATATGAGAGAACCACAGTTGACGTTATGAACGCTGCAGCAAGAGTGGAACCATTGATCGAACCGAGTTTTACAAGAGCATCGATGAAAAGGACTCGGAAATTGGAGATGCCATCTTTGCGCTGATCGGTGAGGTTGTCGTGCCGTGCAGCTACGACGCTCGGGCTAACACTAGCGTGCTGTGCTAGATGATGACAACAGTGGTGTGCTCGATTTTAGTGAATATGTGGACGCACTCGGGAAGTTTTGTGCCCTGAGTCGTCTCGATATCTTGCGCTGTAAGGGTCACGCGAGCGTTGCCGTTGCCGTTTCTGATTGATTGATTGATTTGTGTGTCCCAGTCTGCTTCAATGTCTTTGATTCTGACCGAAGCGGAACAATAGAAGGAAACGAACTGAACCATTTGCTCGAGATCCTTCATGACGACGGGCAAACCAGCAATATTCGACAGGCCATGAAAAGTTTCGATTTCAACGACGATGGCAAAGTCGACTTCGAAGAATTCCAACAGCTCAACACGCAATTCCCAACGCTCTTGTATCCGGCATTTCGCATCCAGCAGAACATGCGCATCTATACCATGGGTGAAACCTGGTGGCGAAAAAAGATTGAGGAATTACTGCGCGACAAGCAAGAAGAGCTCGCACGTTTGCAGGCGCAGGGCGAAGCCAAAGACGCCAACTCGCCAGAGACCAAAGCCCAGCGCGAAGCCGCGGCGCTGAAAGCCAAGCAGAAGCGACAGGAGCAAGCCATCAAGATTCGCATGGGCTGCATGCAATATTACTGCTGCCCATGTCGGCGCAATCGCTACATCATCGACGAAACGCAGGCAGATGAGCCTGACTCGGACGACGAAGACGATGCCAAGTCGAAGGCGCCGTCGCCAGCAAAGAGTCCTCAGAAAGCCAAGCAAGGCAAGAAGGAGAATATTGTCAAAGTGGGTCAACGCAAGCCTCTGACGCAGGAGCAGCGGCTTGAGCGAGCTCGTAAACGGCGCATGCGAGACATGCAGGATCGCCCCACTCGGAAGGATTAGCTGGTCGACGCCTATTTGATTGCGTATTTTATCGTTCGAGGAGGAGGGAGGTGAACAATGCAATGGGATGATTTATGGTTCAACTATGACGTTCACCGCTGTTGCTGATTGGATTCAATGGCGCAATATTTGTTATTTCGACCCCTTGACAACGTGGAATGCCACACAGCGAAGCAGCATCGCTCGCAAGCTCGAGACAACTTCGAGAAGATCTAGGCAACAGCCATAAGATAACCCTCCCATGTTTTCTTACGCCGCGGCAATCGGCGCTCCCGTTCAAGCGTCTGCGCTCTCCTACCGCTGCAACCAGTATGGCTGCTGCTACTGTCATCCAGCGCCGGTGCTCAGTCATTTCGCGTGCGATTACAGGCAATGCGATTGTTGCCGCCGTTATGGCGTATTCACGTCCGTGATTTGCTCTTGTGTCGAACCTCGCGATGCCTTCATCGGCGTGGCGTTGTCTGTGATGTCATTGATAGCTGCACGAACAGTGGCAGCCACTGCTGGATCTCAAGTAATCCACCAATTTCTAGAACTTGGGATCACTATGTGCTAAGCACCTTACGATCAGTGTTGACGGCCCAACTGTATCCGATCGCCGGCGCCACCGTTGGTGGCACCTTCTGACAAAACGGTGGCGATCTGTTCTGGATAATAATCACACGTAAACTTAATCAACATTGCCATCACGCGTCCAGTTTCCCGAAGGCTCACTTATTCCATCCGTCATCACCACTCCGAACACCTCGCTTGATTCAATCCCTTCATGGATCTTGTAGCCAATGTCAGTATTGTTATGGGTTGGAACAGTTCGGGATGTGCCAACTCTAGTCGGCAAGTGTACCAGGCAATGATTACTTGGTTGGCACCACACTCGCGAGCTACGACACACATTCTATCTCTGCTCAAGCTCGATCTGTCACACCAACAGCACGACAGTCGGTGTTGGCTCCTGTCTTTGCTGTTGTGTCATTGTTGTGGCTGTGACGATCGGGTGGGTAGCTGCGGAAGGTTGAACCAGGGCGATTCAATTCGCGATCACGTTCGTATGTACAGCGAGCAACGGTCACCAGGACAAATTCATGCTGATCGACTCATTAATTTAATCTGTCTGTATTTGGGGAGCTGAACAATGAGAAATGTACGATGCCTCCTTTTAAGAAGTTGCTTCTGCAGTTGGCTTGGTCGCCGTATGCGGTGGTGGCAACGTGATAATGCGACCCAGACCACGATGGACTTGGCCTTCCACATATGGGCCCTCAAACACCTCACCATCTACGCAGAGCAAGTCGTCGGGACGGTCCGTCTTGAGCTTGAAAGCTCTGGAGAGAGAGAAAAAAATGCATATCGTGAGAGACAATGTCAAGACACACCAAGAAAGAGCGGCCATCACCTTGTGCGGATAAGTTGTGCGTCAGTTTCCTCCAAATGCTTGCCGTTCTCGATCGCGGTCAGGATGGCAATGAGCTGCTTGCGTGGGTGATCACCATGCAGCACCATAATATAGTTGTAGCCGTCATCAAGCTTCGCGCCGGGCGCCACGAAGGCATCGGCCGCTGCATGCGTGACATTCATGATCCACAAGATATGGAAATTGCCCGTGATTTCCTTCCACTTGCCCCCCTTGCTCTCGTCAGCGTTTTCGGCACTGTTGTCAACCAAGTCAAAGCCTGGTCGTTCGGTCGATGCGGGGTCGTGCACGTCAAAGTAGCGCAATGGTTCGGCGCCACCTTGTTCGTCTTCCAAATACCACACCGTGCCTGGGTATTCCTTGCGCGTGATCAACAAGTGCTGTCCAAACGTGACGACAAAGCGCATGCCGCCCAACATGCGCAGTTTCTCCGATTCGATGTCCACGTCCGCGATCAGCGCCCATTCAAACGACAAGAACGAGTACATCGTTTCCTTGCCATTGCGCACCGACGTGATGTCGATCTCTTGGGGCTTGCCCTTGGCCAGCACGAACGCGGCGTTCGATGGCTTAGGCTTCTCGTTACTCTGGTGCAGCACAGACGCCGACAAACCGTTGCCAGAGCCGCCTGGAATGATGCCAATCGGCTGGCGAACGGCCAAGTTCCAGTCTTCACGCTGCATCAGACCTTGGAACACTGCATGCACAAAGTACAACGAGCACATCGTCAACCCAACGAAGACATGACAATCCCAACACGACCGTGAGCCCACCTTCGCAGAGACTGCCGTCACCGCCGACCGAGAGCACGCAGTCGTACGTGTTAAGCGGCATCTTGGCCACGATCTCAGTGCCATGCGCTGCCTTGGTCGTGATCTCCAACGTGGCGTCAATGTTGGCGTACTTGAAGATCGGCGCCACCTTGTTCTCGTACGTCTGCACGCCACGGCCAGAGCCGCCGACGGGATTGATGATCACCAAGAACTTGCGCGCTGGGTAGTCAACGCGCTGGAGGCTGTCCAGGCTCGTGGCCTGCGCCAGCACATCAACCGTGCGTGGGTCGGCCAGGTAGTTGATCCACTTGGCCACGGCCACGGTCGCGGCCGCATGCGCCGCGTCGAACTGGTAGAACCACTCGACGAGCTTGCGCTTCTTCAAACTTGTGGACGAGCGCTGCTTGCTTGGGCACGCGAACAGCCCGAGCAGGAACTTCTGCTCGCCCTGCGCCATGGCGGCCACGTCGAGCGTGGTGAGGTCGAGGTGGTCGCCCGTGGTCGTGAGCACGTGCGCGCCCAGCACGTCCTGCCAGAGCAGCTCGCGGCGGTTGAAGCGCGCGCCGGTGTCCTGCTCGCTCTTGTGGATGACGCACTTGTCCACGTGCAGCTCAAGGGCCACGTTGAGCGTGCGCGCCAGCCACAGCGTCTTGGCCGAGCGGTGCACGTACCGCAGCTGCAGCGCCGCCAGCAGCTCGGACAGCGGGCGCTGGTCTTGGTCTTCGGGCGCAGCATTCACAGGTTGCATGGCTTCGCTGGTGGCCATTGGCCGAGCAGTGCTGGTCAGTGGTCTGCCGACCGAATGCCCCCTTCCCGGCGGCGGCGGTCACCTCGGGCGATTCAACTGAAGGTGGTCACCGCGCATTTTAGCCAATCATAAGGCGCGACCGAGCGCACAAAACTGGGCGCTGTGATTGGTTAAAACCCTGATGCGTGTACCAGATGAAGTTTGCGGTGGGATCTTCTGCTTTAATTCAGTACATCGGAATCGAGATGTCCCGATTTAAGTGCTCGTGGGCCTTCTGGTTCCAACCTTGAACTTGTGGAAATAGCATAGATAATATGGTATGTGTTATCACAAGTCATGTGGTGTGTGAAGAAAATTATACTGAAGACACTATCGAGATGAGCCTGCATGAATCATCGATTTGGAGCGGATATGAGAAATAACGGGGTAAGAATCGAAGTATCTGCAATTCCTGGCGGTTGAGGACACATGGACCGCAATCTGCTGCGAACCCCAAGCACATACACGCACACGAAGTTGCTCTGGCTGCTAACAAGGACTGCAATGCATGCCATTTCATGGCGCAGGTGGTGTCGCACGGTTATGAAGTGTACACATCAAGGTGCGCATGTTGTCCGCCACAAGTCCTGCATTGCATTTCGTGTTGTGATGCTGCGACGCCGACTGTCACGAGGCGAGGCAACGTGCAACGCAATATCTCGGCCTAATCGTCAGTATTCGGGCGGTTATGCTGTTGTTTGCTTCGTTGTGCGATTTTGGACAGGTGGTTGTGCTAACAGTGTGCGTAGCACGCAGAGCGATTGCGGGAGATGAGATGGAGATCTCGACCGCTCTTGCTGCCTCTAATGTGATTCATAGACATCCGCTGTCGAAAAATGAGTTCTTGATCGTAAGTCTGCGCAACCACCTTCGCACAGACTGTGCTACGGAGGGAAGGGCATCACATAATGCACTACTCGCCAACTTCAGCAGCTTGTGCTGCCACCACCGGTTCATGGGTGCTTGTGTACATCGATTGGGTTCGTACTGAGGCAGCATTCAACGCTGCTGCGTCAAACCCGCAGATCGGGGCGACATGAGATATGCGCATACGCGTGTACTTGGGTTCGCAACAGATACACGTATAACAGATCGAACTGAGGCAGCGTTACGCGGTGCTGCTTTCTTAGTAGGCCGCAGTGGTCTTCGTGCCCAGCGGCACTGCCACAGGTCATGTCCTTAGGTTCGCAGTGAAAAGCAAGTGATGTCGATGAATGAGTGCTGCACGTCGCTTCGTCGAGGTCGCTGTGTGCTTGGCGGTCACGTCTCTGCCCTCTTGCACTATCGATCACAACGGAACAATCACAAGCGCACACTCCACGTTGCAGAACAACGAGAAGGGCGGGGAATTCTCTGTCCAACCGGAGTCAGCTTATTCCTCCCCAGTTGTGATCCACAGCGATCCACTGCACCGCCAAATCTCCTCCACCACTGCGATCCTTGCTTCAGAGTTGGCGAGTGCAACGTCACTTGATAGCCCAGTCAACGTGACAACAACGCGGAGAACAATGAGAAGCCCACGGGACTCGTTGTCCAACCAGCGTGTGCAGGGAGGCGGCACCTGTGATGATGGTGCTGACGATGATGATGCCACTTCGATGATTGTTTTCTGGTGCTCACCCCCCTCTCCGTTGAGCGCAAGCACTGTCGTCCACGTCGCTGGTCTTCAGTGCAGTTCGATTGGGTTTGCTGCTGTCGCCTCAACCTCGACGTAATCGGTCCCATCCTGCCGCTCCCATGTGGGTGCCATCCAGCGCAATTATTGCGAGTGTCGCCAGCAGACGTCAACACCACGACCTGCGAGCCCACCCTGCCCTCCCCCCCCGTCTCCCACATCTTCGACGTTCATTTCGGCGCTGAACCTTTCCAGCTATCACCACTCGCGCATCAACCCTCCGGATGCTTCAGCCAAAATGCGCGCGGAACAATCACTCTCGACCGCCATTCAGCACCATGCGTGACCATCATTTTGATTTTTTCTGGGTATGTGCCGCGTCATGGGCACCATGGCTCGGCGGCCTCAGACAGTCAGTCCACAGCCTTCCTCTCCGTGCCAAAGCCCATCGTGATCCCCATGCCTTCGTCCGCGCGTCATGCCCCGAAGCACTGCATCAGCCGACTGTATGAAGGTCCTCTATGCCCCAGCGTCAAGGCCGGATCCCACACAGAAGCGCCAAGCAAGGGCGTCAAGCGCGCCTTGTGCCCGTCCTTGGGCGCCATGCCCTCGGGTCGTCCTCTTCTTAAGCGCCAGACCGCGGTTATTCTGTCGTCGCCCAAGGATGTGAGCGTGCTCGTGGAGCGCACGCTCGTGAGCGACGTCGACTTGTGCCAAGAGTGGACGCTGGCGGCGCAGCTCAAGCTCTCGAAGCTCTCCGAGCGTCTGCAGCACATGACCATGGCGGCGCCAACGGCAACCACGTCGATGCGCTGCTGATGTGCCAACAAGCAGATATTGAGCGAGACGTGCGACTGATGATGAGAGCGAGTGAGAAAGAAATGATGACAAATGCGACTCCTCTCGCCTGGAATTATGGGCGATGGTGGAAGGCGCGAGTACCCTATAGAAAACGTTATGTATTTAACAAGACCCTGTGCAGTACAACGTGCTTTCCCCATCATTATGAGGCAATGCTGCATTGATCCAAGCGAGGAAGGACATAGGGATGGCTATCGCGTCGCCATCGAGTGCCACAGCCATTCTCTACCCATTGTGGCGTTTGTGCCGCCACCATTCTTGGTGTGGATTGGGCGTCACATCCATTAAGTGCGCCACGTGATGCGGAATGATGGCGATGATCGCTTACGAAGCGATGGTGCGGTGGATCTTGCGACACAGCGAGCGACAGCGTTCTCGCGCACAAGCACGTTCCGCTCACTTCGCAATTCAACATCCACCGCTCTCACAGACCAAGCCACGACCAAATGCCCTCTCCAACCTCAGCAGATCATCGCTCACCAACGACTGAAGCAACCACTTCAGCACCTCGCACATGCCCATGTGGCCGCAAGAATGCGCCTTGCAATCCACACAAGCGGCCTCAACTGGCGCGGTCGCACCCACAGCTCAAGCGCCAGGCAGCAGTGATTCTATCGTCCTCGTCCAAGCTCTCCCACGCCAGCGCGATGCTGGCGATGCTGACTCAGCGACAGATGACCATAACCTCCACGCCGACACAGAAGATGATGAAGCAGCAGGGATCATCTCTGAAGGCACCGCTAGTCTTCGGTATCAAACGATGCAATGACGATTGAAGAATTTGCCCCTCGCCAAGTATGATACAATAGACGTGCAGTTTGGCTCCATATATACTTGCATTAGTTTTGCATCATGTCTGTCTCAGTCTTCTATTCCTCTCTGGAGCTGGCAGGTGGATCACCAAGACCACTTCAATTGCCATGCTGCGTTGGGGGTGGCACAGGATTGAATTATGAAGATGCGTACATTATTACAAACCGCTGAAATCCGCTATCGCGTATAATCTAACTGAAAAGCAGAACATTTACAGCGTAGTCGATGGAAGAGGAGACGATGGCGACTGACCTGCCTTGCTTCGTAGTCGAAGCTCGTGTGGCATCGCGCCACTGTCAATCAGATCGACATTCCGCGACCGCTGGCGGAAATATAATCCAAAACAAACCCGGGGATTTACATGAAGTACGCAATCGTCACGGCGGTGGCAGCCGCAGCCGATCCGACGGCCGTCGTCATAGCATCTGACGACGCAGGCGTTGGGGCTGGGCTCTTGCCACCAGCGGCGGTGGACTTGGAGCCAGCCGTGGAAGGGCTCTTGGAGCCAGCGGAAGCGCCACCGGCGGCCTTGGAGCCACCAGCAGCTGCCTTAGAGCCACCAGCGGCAGCCTTCGAGCCAGCGGTAGCGCCACCGGCGGCCTTGGAGCCGCCCGCAGCAGCCTTCGAGCCACCAGCAGCGGCCTTGGAGCCACCAGCAGCAGCCTTCGAGCCGGCAGCCGAAGCACCTGGAGCACCCAAGGCACCTGGGGCACCTGAGGCACCTGGAGCAGCCGAAGCACCTGGAGCAGCCGAGGCACCTGGAGCAGCCGAGGCACCTGGAGCGGCCGATGCGCCACCGGCGCCATCAGCACCTGCGGCGGGGGGCGCGCCCGGGGCAGTCACTACAGCTGGATCAGCAGCGTACGTGCTGGCAACGGCAAGGGCGGCGGCGACGACGAACACTTGGAACTTCATTGTGAATGAGATAGCGAAGAGCTGTTGGAAGGAGGTTGGTTGAAAGCTGCTGTTGTGGGACGCGAGAAATGCGGAATGACCTTGCCAATCTCGGGCGCACGCGCGACGGGCTGATCATGTCAGTGATGAGCTGTGCTGGCCGGTTGTCCAGCTGCCCCCTTCAACCAGATTCCCACATCAGCTGTTTGATGGCTGCGCATCATTTTGCGTGGCGTCAGGTTCGCGTGCGGCGCTTGAGAAAAGGCGTCATGGGCAAGAGGCAAAGGAACGGTGGGGCATTCCCAGATGGCATACTTCTGACTCCTCAATCGGTCTGTCGCGGCCAAACGAGCATGTGCCAGCTGGCCTGTCGACAGCACCGGCCGGTGATAACCACATCAAACTGCTGACATTGGCGCCAACACGAGTGGGATGGCGCGAATGCTGATAGGAATCGGGCGGCCACATGCTTTGTGGAAAAGATTGAGAACCAGCCGGTGATCTGAGCATCCAAGAATCAAGGCGCCAACATCTCCATGTGTGGCTATTCTCGCCACCTCTGCAGCAAACGCACCTGTGAAGTGGCTTGGGATTGCACGACGACCCAACGAATTCTCTGGGAACTTATTCGCCGATGGGTTACAGTCCCAATGCAAGTGTATTCGTTACCTGTGTCACAGTGGTTCCTGCTTGCGCACAATGATGGTTTGGTGCACACACCCACGCAATTCTTTCTGGTGAAGAACAAACTGACTAGACTGGAGCAGAGGGGGGGGGGGACGACACGTATTCGTTTCATACTCGCTTGGCCTCTGAACGCGAAGTTGGCTGTGTCGAAGATGAGGTGGCAATCGTTTTGCTTACGCCACCACTGCCGCTGTCGCTTGTGGGTGTTGAATTAGCCGAATCGACCATTTCCTTGGACCGCCCCCAGCCCAAGCCTCGGGGCTTCTTCGGTCGCACGCGGTTATATTCATGGCGACGGCAGTAGCCTTCCGCTTTGCGTTGATTGTTGCAGCCAGGCTCTTTGCACTTGTGCTTGGGGCAGTATTTGTCCACTGCAATCCGATTACAGAACGTTGTCAGGCACTTGTCTGTGCTGGCAGATTCCATGGCGCAGTTTGGACACCACCAGACGCCCGTCGGGACATCATCGAGGGGTGGAGTGAGGCAGAATGTGTGGAATTCTGTGATGAAAACATACAGGTGAGGCGCAATTCACAGACAGATCTGCTCATCAGTGCTGGAGCCCACCTCGTCCGCAGTCGTTGTCGCACAATAGTAGCGAATCGTGAACATCGTTCTTGTGACACAGAGCGCATCCAGCACCCGGGGAAGGGATACGCCTGTGCTTCGTGGACGCGCTGGTGTGAACTGCATCTCGCTTCGCCTTGGCTTTCTCCATGTGCGCGATCACGTCGGCAAGCACAACGTCAAGACTTGGGTCCTTGGATGGCGCGGAGGTAACCAAATTCGATACCGGTGGCGTTTTGTTTCCTCTCCCGCTGTTCTTTCTCTCCTTTTCCTTGTTTTTCAGCGTCGCGAACGTTGCTGCAATCGATGTCACTGCCGCAACTCGGTTTGCTTTGGTATCACCAGTCACGGGAACAACTTTCGTGGGTGCGCGGTCAGGCACAGCTGGCGAGGCCTTCGGCGATGCATCGGCGACCTTCGGCACAGGGATTTTGCCAATTACTTTTTTCCGTACCGAGCGCGCTGGGGCGTTGACAGCCGCCGTCATACCAGGCTTCAGGTCTTGCTGTTGCTGACCTCGAGTTCTCGCTTTAACCACACGCGTTGTCACTGTCGCTTTCTTATCCTTTGCGGACGCCACATCTTCTTCGGTGTCCGTCTCGTTTGTCTGTCTGATCAGCTCCTTGCACGCTGTCTTGCTCGCTCGCTCGCGCCCTCTGCCCAGCGCATCTGGCGCTGGCGTCTTTGGTGGGCTTTTGCGCACAGTCGGTAGAGGCTCGTCAACGTCGGATGCATCCGAAGTATCGGAGAGCTCTGCGCACGCAAACATAGAAACCCCACACAAAGTTAGCATGTGCTCTGCAAGTCGGCAACTAGAGGTACACAACACGAACCCATCATCGTGAACACAGAATGCCCATTGCTCTGGTGGTTCTCGTCGTTGCCATGCTCGTGATCTGCTGGCAGATGTGATGACTCAGGGCGAGCGCCTTGCTCGTTCGTGGTGCGTTCGACGACGGCGTCCACCACTGGCGTTGGATCAGCAGGCTTCGGCGGCACAGCGGGTGCGACAAAGGCGATCGTTTTGACTCGACCAGCCTCGATCTCACAGAACTTCTCATGCAGCGCCTGCAGAGTGTCCGTGATGGCATTGTCCTTCGTGTCGCCACCAGATGGGTCCGTCAGCACTTGGCACAGATAAATGGAGGACACGTAGTCGCACGCTCGGCGAAGCACGTTGCTAAGCCGAGTGCTTGGCGTTGGCGCGGTCGGGTTCTGGACCTGACGTTCCTGCTCAGCCAGGAGAGCCTGGAGACTCGTCTTTAAGTCTATCGCCTTGTGCTTCCAGAAGAACATCTTGGTCTGCAGCTCCGTTGCAGCGGCCTCTCGCCCATCGGTCCACAGCTTGTCCAGCACTGGGCGCATGTGAAAAGCAAACGTGTCAAAGCTTGTTGGTTGTGCCGCCTGTGAATGGATCGTCTTGAGGGTCACGTGGATCGCTCGCAACGTGTGCAGGCAGCGCTCGGCGCTGCTGCAACCCGCGAGCACGCGTGGAGACTCAAACAGCTCACGGCCCATGATCGCCTCGAGTGTCATCTGAAGGCGCAGTGTCTCCTCCTTGATATGTTCCAGTTCGGTGCGATGCTTGGTACCAAACCGATGCTCGCCGTTGACCAATGGGAGTAACGTGGCCAAATCGTCACTTAGGAGCGCCACCTGCCGCATGGCTCGCTGCAGATATAGCGACAGCGCACTCGCATCCTGTCCACCCACGCGCCGGCGCTTGGACACCTGACAACTCGCACGCAGCGAGTAATCATCGGATGCGGAGGCCAGGTCAGCATCTTGGTCCGGGCCATTGGATGCCTCACGACCACGGCGACGTGACTGAGCCACATAGTCCTGTACTCTACCAAACACATACACACATACACCTTTGTCAGCACAGAACACACCAGGAGAATCGTTGAGGAAAGGGAGGGTATGACCGACAGAATCGATATCCACTGGCCAGCCAGCCCAGCATCAAGCGTCACGCGCTTGATGCACAAGACGGACCGACAGCCCAAGGACACGATCCAGGCCGCCAGCAACGTGACACTGCAACACGTACTCATGCAGGCGTTCCGTGGAGACAACAGCCAGGTGCGCGAGCGCGCTCGCCATCTCGGCCTCGCTGCTCTTGCGCCGCCGGGTGTCCATGCTCCAGTCCTGTCCGGTCGGGTCTGGGCTTGTTCCTTTCTGCGTGTGGTTGGGTCTCAGAGCCAAAGATTACTTCGATTTCGACGGATCTGGGCTCACCCAACCCAGTAAAATAACCACCGACGCACCGTTTTAGGGACATTACCGCACTAATTCGTGGGTCGGGATGGAAACACTGGTAAATTACAGGATCTTCCAGCTCACCAGTGCGAGTATAACCCAATCGCCAGACCAACCGCACTGCACCCTCGCGAATGGACGGATGGAAATCCCCCGCCCGACTCGTGGCGATCACTGACCGGTTGATTTCAATTCTCGTTCCACAGCATAGCACAGCAGCTGATGAAGAAGAAGACATACATGCGGTCTCCGTAAGCGGAGGAGCAGAGACGATATCCAGAGATGTCGAAGCTTGTAGCTGGGCCACCGGGTGTATACGGAAGAGGGTACTCCCTACTTCTTTTGAGTCGTTCGAACTCTCTTGGGTAGTGTGAAGAGGACACGCCAAGTGCAGGTTTCATCTATTGAGCAGAAACCAGAACCGCACATTCAACGCTAACGAAGGGCAGCTCCTGGTACGTTCGTATCGATGCGTGTGCGCACGCGCGTCTGCTGGCTTGACTGTGATAAAGGCGCAAGTGTTGAGTGCCCTGGATCGTGCCCACTCGTGCGTATTGTTGACATCGTGGGATCGATGGCGGCGCTCGCCTTGTGAGAACGATCAGCTTGAAGAATTCTCCTCCATTCTCTCCGCTCGCACTACTGACGACTAGAACTAGCAGTGATGTTCTCATTCTACGAGACCACGCACGAAATCTACAGTAGTGTAGATGACACTACACATCAGATACTGATCAATGGTGTAATTGCCACTTCATATCAGATACCGATTGGTAACCAAAACAAAGAATGGGAAAGCACGAGATCTCGCACGTGGAGGCTTTCGTTTGGAGATCAACCTCGACGGCATCAGCTGACGAGAGTACGTTGACGCAGATGATGAAATATGGTGATAAGATGGAAAGTAACCTGGGCAGCTGACTCACAGTGATTTTTGCTTGTGCTTGATGCGGTGGTTCTAGCATTTGAAATAGAATGCCGTCCACAGAGGTTTGCGTGACAGTACGCAATCACGAACGATTTCAGCTTGATATGTGTAAACTTCATGTTTCTATTCAAACTCAGAGAAGAAATGCACGCAGGATAAACAACGAGACGTGTTCGCTACCAATGCTCTTCAGCAGTCGACTTGTCTTCGTTTCGATGGTAATGTCCCATCAACACTACGGGATGAACGCAATACCTGACTCCAGATTGACTTTCGAGTGTGGCAGCCATAACATGCGCTAACCAAGATTCTACATCGGTCGCGACAATAATCCACAGTTAAAAACGACACCATAGTCAGTAATTTCCGTGCCCTTTGACACCCGCGTTGGAGCCGCCGAGGTGGAGACCTTCGGTGTTGGCGCAGGTGTTGAGGAGACGTTAGGAGTGCAGGTGTTGTGGAGGCAGTCGATGCCTTTGGCGTCGGTGCAGGCGTTGGGGAGGCCGTCGACACCTTTGAAGTAGGTGCTGGAGTAGGTGCTGGTGCTGGCGTTGGTGCTGGCGTTGCCGTCAGTGTTGGTGCTGACGTTGGTGCAGGAGTTGGCGCTAGCGTTGGTGCTAGAGTTGGCGCAGGAGTCGGCGCTGGCGTCGGCTGGTCAGTGTAACGGACGCGTCCAGCAGCTCGCGAATGTACTTCATGTTGATTGGCATCACGTTGTCAATGCTTGGGCGGCCGACCAAGAACCAGAGAAAGTCAGGATGGTTCTTCATGGACTGTCGCGGCCATTCACCACCGATGATGTTGTCGTCACTGTCAAGCTCCAGCAAGTAGTGATAGTCGCGGTTCGTGGTGTACTTGTCTGCGCCACCGGATGCGACGGACGGCGCTGGTTCCACACGGTCGCGTCACCGTCGACGTCGAGCACGGACGACGTCATGACGCGTCCCATGAAGTTGAGCATGGCAACATGAAGACCAACTCCCATTCGTGGAGCAAATACCTCGGCACCATGCACGCACCCGGGGATTGCAAGGCAGACAATCCCGACAGACTCAAAGAAAAATTCTCCAAAACGTTTGAGGTAACTTATATCACTGCCAAGGCACTCCCAATCACGACCGCACGAGCGGATTTCGACGCGATGCGGATCCACGCACGCCAGGCTCTGCATCCAAACCAAGTAGTCGCGAGACCGGGGGATACAGCCAGCAAAAAAGCAGAAATACAGCGAAAGCGACAGCAGAAGTTTCGTCACGATCTAGGCATCTCAATGACCAATGATCGCCCAACAAGGTGGCTGATGGCAAACGCGACCATCAATCGTTGATCCTCGATCAACTGCGCGGTGGCAGCAGTGCGTACTGCCAGGAACCAATGTTCCAGGTTCTCTGACTCCTTACCGGAGTACTTCGGAACCACCAACTTGACCGATGTCGTCGGTCCGTCGGCTGCCGTGGTGCAGGCTGAGCTGCGAGCGCAGCGGTCACAGCAACCTGAACGCGTTGCGAGACGCTAGCCTCAGCTGCTGCCACGTGCAGCTTCGCCTCTTGCTCCAGGCGGGCCCGTTCCGCCGCGAG
>NSDO01000512.1:9945-24837 GCA_002286825.1 Lagenidium giganteum | reverse complement strand
TGCGACTGACTCCCTTCACCTTGGTCTCATAGACCAACAACTCGGAACGTGATGGCAGGCGCGCGCCCGCCATTGCCATCACTGGGACTGCACTGCCCATATGAACCTCGTGTTCATCGTGGCAGCGAGCCACATCCTCAGTAGTAGGGCTCCCGCCCCTACTGAGGTTTCACGTCTCCCGCCGGCGGCAAGTCAAACTTGACTGCCTTCTTGGCGGGACTGCCAGACCTGGGGCTTGACCCCTTCCTGTCGAACCTCTTCGACTTGTCGCGCTTCGGTTGACGACAATCCCTAGCGATGTGACCCAGGCGGTCACAATTGTAGCAACGCATGTTGCTTCGACCTGCGCGGTCGGCCCCATTGAGGTCCATTCGTGTCGCGCCGTCACCCGGAATGGGAACATTACCGTTCGCACTTCTGTGCGAATATTCCTCTGAAAAGGCGATACGAATCGCCTCATCGAGGGTGCTCGGAATCTTCCGGAACGGTTGGAGGCGCGCCGGGCTCTGGCGCAGACCCTCCACGAAGATGGTCACCATCATGGACTCTGGCAGTGAGTCCGCGGTGTTAGCCGCCCTGAGATACTGGATCTCTTGCACGAACTCATTAGGAGTTCTCTTGCCTTGCTTGCATGCAAGCAATCGTGCGCGGACAGGAACCGTCGTGTCAGGGGGCTGGAACGCATCACGCACTTGCGTGCAAAATGACGACCAGTCCGGGAATGCATCGGCATTCACCATGAGCTTGGCGTAGCACCAAGCTCTCGCTCGCCCAACAAGGTGGCTGATGGCAAACGCAACCATCAATCGTTGATCCTCGATCAACTGCGCGGTGGCGGCAGTGCGTGCTGCCAGGAACCAATGTTCCAGGTTCTCCGACTCCTTACCGGAGTACTTCGGAACCACCAACTTGACCGATGTCGTCGGTCCGTCGGCTGCCGTGGTGCAGGCTGAGCTGCGAGCGCAGCGGTCACAGCAACCTGAACGCGTTGCGAGACGCTAGCCTCAGCTGCTGCCACGTGCAGCTTCGCCTCTTGCTCCAGGCGGGCCCGTTCCGCCGCGAGACGGTCTCGCTCCCGCTGGAGCTCCGCCTGCGCTGCTTCATGCAGGCGATCCCTGGCCTCATTGAGGCTCTGTTGTGCAGCGACTGCTTCTTGATGCAACCTCTGTTGCATGGCCGTAGCTTCACTCTGCAGCCGCTCTCGAGCTTCTTCGAAGCTCCGCTGCGCTTGTGATGAGTCTTCGCTCATCTTYGCTCGAGCTTCCTCGAAGCTCTGTCGCGCAGCAGATGCGTACATCTGCTCCATGGCGACGAATACCGCAATGCGACGGCCGTGGGTGCCGGGATTTGCGTTCAGCAAATCAATCGCGGCAGGTAGGCCAAGCGCATTGGCCATGCGCATTACTGCGCCACGCTGATCCTCAGGGAGATGACCATAGCGTGTCCAATCGATTCCTCCGATCGACGGCGAGCTCATCCCACCGAGGTGTGGGAATGACTACAAGTGCTACCAAGTGTGACAAGGCACGTCACACAGCACAAGAGTGCAATAGGAAGCGTTGACTTCCACGCAACCACGGACGGTTGCTCTGTGCCTTNCGGTTGCTCTGTGCCTTAGAGCAAAGTGGTTGCTCCAGCCCTCCGCAGTGAGGGCAAGAGGTTTGCAAAGGATTGCAAATGTAGAAGTGATGTATTACTCTCTTAGAGGAGAGCACCAAAGGGCGCAGGAGTTTCCTAACTGCTCTAGCGACCCTTAAAATATACAGACCCGATTGGTCATTAATATGCATCTCAGCTCTGATTGGCTGATAACATCAAGGCGGCCCTTCGGGACGCCGTATTGCAAACGACACATCTTAAGTTGCAAACAATGCCTCTTGACATCTTGTGTGTTCAACAACAAATGTCAACAACCCAATTGTGGTGTTCTACAACAAATGTAAAGAACACCTTTGATCACATGTGTGATCAACCCAAATGTGTAACATTTGTTACACCCTGTAACATCCGTTACATTTGATCCCCAGCAAGCCGCCGATACAACAGTCATTACACAACCATTCGTGCTTCACCAAGTAGTACCAGCGTTACCGATTGAAGCGTCCATCCGCCTGGCGCTTCCGTTTACGCACTTGCGACAACTCGATGTCACAACTGTGGCGTTCTTGTGCTTAGCTGGATGCACGCGTACTTCCGTGGTTGTGTTGAAGACCCTTCGGTGCATACGAACGTCGACTGCCTGCGTGCTTACTTCTTAGCGATGAATCTGAAGCGCTTCGCGGCACAGACGATGCCGCAACTTGAATACAGTTTAGAATGCTTGAAAGGCACTCCATCAAAGGGTCTGTGGAGTGCCCCAGGCACTCCACAGACACTCCACAGACCCTTTGCAGACACTCCACAGACCCTATGCAGACACTCCACCACAATTCGCGAGATTTTTGTTGCTCTCCCCAGGTACTCCACGGCCACTTCGCGGACACCTGCACCACACTTGACGAGAATCTCGAAAGCTGCAGAAGCGGAGGGAGCGACGGCCTCCCGTTTGGGCCGGAAACTCGGAGCAGAATTTAGAGATTCGCTACCATCACTCCTTTCTTCTATCCAGTGGCGCTCTTCCCCAACCGCAACAAGAGAACATACAAAATTCTGATGCAATACGTTTCTAGGCACTTCCGTTCTTCAGCCACGACGGCAACGACACAGTCGATGAGATGCAAGGCTACGCCAACACTGAAACCGACACTCCTGGAGACTGGGCTGGCTGTTATCAGCAGCTTGCACGCCCAAGAGCGTGACGAAGCAGAAACACAGTAGGCTGCCAAGGAGCTCGACGGTATTTCACTCTTACAACTGGGTTGGAGAGAGGAACTGTTGCAAGTCGACGCGGCACATCGATTATGGCGGTTTACCAGCATTAACGACAACAGGCATGGACTGAGAAATCTCGACTGGCTCCCGCTGGCTGATCCCGGCCCATCAGCCTGATGGAAAACACGTTGCCAGAGCTCCTCGTGTGGATATGGATACGTCCAGGGGTGGTGGCGTTCAGCCCACGGTGCCGGACATGCAGGATTTCTCGGTACACCACGTCGCTCATTAATCTCTTCTTGTTTCCTTGACTGTCCAGTGGCAGGATGTTGAGGCCGTAAGGATTTGAGACGCGAGATATTCCGAGATATAATTGCGCACGGTTGTGGAAGATTCAACCCGGCGACTGACAACGTCTGCTTGAGACGTATTGATCGTTGTAGCGAACGCGGACAAACTGGAAATTGCCTTTTCTTGACGTTAAACGGTAGTGATGAAGGATAGATTGGGATTCTTGTGCCGGCTTGATCACCTGTGGCAACTTCAGCCTTAAGATAGCTATTTCCTAATTCTCGAAGAATGAGCCGTGTTCCATTGCACAGTGATACTACGGAGCAAAATCAGAACCATTCCATCTTGAGTGTGAGCTTGTGTGGTGGTAGGCCCGAAATGTTGATCATGGGTGCTTCATCCCACACAATAATGTGTGCACGGTATATGAGTTTTGCGAGTGGAGATTCGTCGGGAATGTTGCACGTGCTTGATTCATGCACTTCGATTGGCTCTTTGAATCGAAAATGTGCGGTTTTACCTGCATTAGTGTTGCGGCAAGTCCCGAAGAAGCAACAGCCAACACGATTCTGTTCATCGAGCAAATACTTAGCGATAATGGTATGATGGGGAAAAGGTTTCCCGGTTCCACCTGATCCATCCACGAAAACCATTCTGGCACCGGTACCATTCTCAGCATCTGTGGCGGCTTGTATAATTGTATCACATGCTGACTTTTGGTCTTCGTTCATGCTGTTCATCATCTATTCCCAGTTGACCCCCCTTGCTGCGTGCGCTACAGCAAGCTCATCCCTCACAACGGCACACTCAGCATCCGAATTTGCTTCGGGAGTCGGAGGGGGCAAACCAAACTTCTGTAGCGTATCCCCAATCGACAACAGATAATGTTGAAGTGTGCCCGCTGCTCCACGCTTGCCACAACGCAAGATGCACCGCCGCCCTCGAAGCCCAAGCCCACCTTCCCCACGCCTCAGACGTCTCGCGCGGCGATCGAACACTTCGACGCCACGCTGCTGCCAGAGGTAGAGGAGGACATCACTGAGTCTCGCGAAAGCCAGGACTTCCTCCGTGCGATGGTTGACTGTTTGGACACCTACAAAGTGGTAAGTGCATGCGTTGATCACCTCGTGGAGAAAGTTGTACTTATCATGAAGTACGCGAGGCGAGGCAATACGGATGTTGAAGCAATTATCGGGTCAAAGTAATACACGTGGATTCCTTCACCTTGCGTCCACAAAATAGAATTTCGTATTCTCTCTTATTTACATCTACCAAAATACCTTTCGTGACAACTCCGTACGCGCACGCGCGCACTGCAACAGCCAAATCAAATACGCCACCACCGCTCACGGCCGCTCTATACATTGCTGCATACACACCATCATCGGTATTGATGCTGATGTGCAGTAAACATAGTGTGGCGGCCCTGACACAGTACCGCCACGCACGTGCACGCGCTTGGAGCACTGCAACGGCCACACTGCATTCCTCCAGACGCACCACAATCCGTTGTTGCATTGCTGCGCCGCAGCTGCTATTTGACGCTCGCTGCTGCTAATGAGAGGTGTGTTGTGTGAGTGATGGCCTGTTGTGGGGTCGGTCACATAAGCCAATGCCCCTAATAGGTGTCCCACCTGACATGTTCTTATCCAAACTTAGTACTATAGACTGAGGGTGGGCCCCGCCTTCGGCGGGGCGTGGTGGTGTGTGAAATGAAATACATGTATCATTGTTCGTAATTGTATGCACAGTACAGGCTAGTTAGAATTCATCCGACACCTCTGGATATACAACATTCCTCACGTAAACTCCCGCGTCCTACCGCCAACACCTTCACATTGGTGTGCTCTTCAATTCGCGTGAAGGCAACGTAGAGCTGGCCATGCGCAAACATATCTTGAGGCAAGTAGATGCCGACATTCTTCATCGACTGGCCTTGACGCTTGTTGATCGTCATTGCAAAGGCTACACGGATGGGAAACGGGCAACCGCGGAACTGGAAGACGTCATCTGAGCTCACAAACGGAATCCGTGGCAGGTATACCGTCTGCCTGGCAACATCGCCAGCTCCAATTTGGGCCGACAGGTGGTAGCGCCTAAATATCGTCGGACGATTAACCTGGTGCCGTCGCACAGCTGTGGCGACAGCGTGCGAATGAGGATGACAACTGCGCCAAGTCGAAGTCGAAGCCTGTGTAGTGGCATTTCGGACATATCGAGGCTATGAAGCACGTCTGAAGCTATCGTCATCGGCGCAGATCGGTGATGTGGTGTGTCCGTGCTCTCGTAGACACGCTTACTGGTATCTAGCAAGTCCAACACGGCATCATTTACGGCATCGACATCAACATTGCGTGGACACAAAATAGATGTTTCGATGAGATATGACGCATCCCTTACTTGTGTGGGTACGTTGCCATTGACGTCTTGAATGCGCTCGTGTAACGACTCTGTCTTGCAACAATACTCATCCGGAATCGTTGACTGAACATCGACTTGCTTCACCGCGTCATTGCATGCAAGCTCATCGCGGATCACAGCTGGTTCACACTGACCCTCAGTCGTAGGCAGTGGTTCTGGTAGCCCAAATGCCTGCAGCGAAGGCCCTTGAGCTTGAAGCAAGCCTTGAATATGACGCAAAGACTTGTCGTAGGTTGCTTGGGTGTATCCCTCAGAGTGGGTTTCTTGTTCGTGCTGATGCTGGAAGTCTTCGCTCAGCTTACCTGTGAAATCCTGCCATAACTGAAAAGGGTTGCTTGGTTTGCAGTGACGCTGTATCAGAACGAAAAACGACCGCAGCTGGCACGGCATTTGACTCTCACACGCTTCTCACAGGCACACCGTGACCTTCTTGTCGTCTTCAAGCAATCTGAGCGCCTTTGCAGCGGCTTGGAATCTGAGTAAGACTTGCCCGTTCACTGTTCTTATATCTGCAAAGCTCTGTGCGCCAACAACTTTATGAAGAAGCATACGCAAGCAGAAGCGCTCATGGTCTCTTGGCGAAACACATGCAATCTTTCTGAGAGCTGATACGTTCTGTTTGCGCGGGCACCATTCATTTGTTTTAAAAGTGAACTCGATGTAAGGTATCGTGCGGGCGTCAGGATACATGTACTTCTTGTTTGCTTCGAGCCAAGCCAACAATGTTGTGTAACCTGTTTTTCCTCGCTCAATAACGTCTTCGGCATCTTTACCGTCTCGGAAAAACACCAAGTGCTGCCCCTCACAGTGAACCGCAAGGGTGCCCACCGACTGGGATGCATGAAATATATGGAAGGAGAAAATTCTCCACACTTCTTGAATCGGCGAGATGTAGCGACCCTCCAAATACATCACGGGCTCGTTCACGGGTCGTTGGCTCCTTGCCTGTGGCGGGCCAGGCGTCGTTCTGTGTTCTCGCTTGGACAACTACTTATTTTATCGAGCCACTGTTTCGCTGGCTTTCGTGCTGTGTGTACGTGTCGATAGTAGTAGCAGCGTTATCGTTACAGTATTAGGTGTCGTCGATGTAGTTTGTGTGTTGGCGGTATTGTAGTAGTTTTAGCAGCAGAGTAATGTGAGTAGGAGCAGCCGTTCGCTAACCACAGCTGTGTTGTAGTGACAGGAATGTGATAGTTGTAGCCGTAGTACAGCAGTTGTGTAGTAAAACTGTGTTAATTGTAGTAGTGGTAGCTGCAGTGGGATAGTAGTGGTGGAAGTGTAGTAGCGGTAGTGTAGTTTAGTCTCAGAATAATAGTAGCAGTAATGGTAATCGTAGTAGTAGTTGTTGTAGTAGCGGTGGAGATGTTGGTGTTGTAGAAGTAGAGTAGAGTTGGTAGAAGTAGTGTGGTAGTAGTAGCGGTGCAGTCGCTACAGTGCCGTACTTGTAGTGTTGTAGTGTAAGCTTGGTATGTGTATTATAGAGGTGTAGTAGTAGAGCAGTATCGTAGTTGAGTAGTGTACCGTCGTGATAGTGTAACAGCAGTGTAGCGTTTGCAGTATAGTAGTATACTGTTTCAAGTATATCTTATGAGGCAGTGGCACCACCTGCGACTGTCGAAGTTCGTATTGCAGTCGCTCTCCGCAGCATGAGCGAGTGCACATGGGTGCATGAAAATGCAGCGATGTGCACTCGCTCAAGCCATATGCGGTCGCAAGCCATATGCTCTCTCACTGATCTTGTGGAGTCACACTTGGCGCACGTCCATGCTGCGGTCCGCGAGCAGGTGTGTGGTGGTAATATGAAGTCGTGAGATGTGGATGTTTTTAGTAGTAGTGGTGGTGATGGTAGTGTTTGTGTGATGTGGTGGTGGTGATAGTAGTGTTTGTGTGATGTGGTGGTGGTGGCAGTGGTGGTAGTGGTAGTGTGATGTGGTTGCAGTGGTGATGATCGAGTGATGTGGTGTTGGTGGTGGTAATAGTGATAGTGTAATGGGGTGGTTGTAGGGGTGGTGATCGAGTGATGTGGTGGTTGTAGTGATCGAGTGATGTGGTGGTTGTTGTGATGATGAAAGAAAGGTGATATGACGTGGTGGTAGTAGTGGTGAAAGGTGGTAGTAGTGGTGTGAACTTGACACTGAAGTGGTGAGAGGTGGTGGTTGTAGTGGTGTGATGTGAACCACGGGTGGGTGTGGTGAGAGGTGGTGGTGATATTGGTTGTGGGATGAGGTTGTGATGCGGCTTGTGATCACGGCAGTGCAAATGCAGGAATGAGCGCCGCGGTGGTTGACCTACGCGCGGCACTCGCGGGGTGACTGCACCTATATACCGTGCGACTGCACTAGCCCTTGGGCGACCGAGGCAGCACTGCTAACCTGGTCGCTCGCTCGACGGAGACAGGAGTGTACATGGCACGCGTGGCGATGCCCCCCGACGAAAGATTCGAATAGCCCATTCGGTGGTGCGGTTCGAAACGAACAACAGCAAATTTTATCCAATCAATTCTATTGATATTTATGACCAATCGTGGCGTGGTCCGACGACGAAAGCATCGCGGCGCCACTGTCGCTCGTGCTACAAGTAGAAGCGCGTGGTCATTCACATGTTGATTTCTTTCATGGCGCACGGACGGACTGGAGCGAACTGAGTGGTCGAGTGCAGATTGCAGAATGAATTAGACAACTGATCCTAAACATGCAGAGTCGGACGGCACAGGAAGGGCGCTGATGAGAGCGCCGGTGTTCTTCCTGCACCCCGAGTAAAGAAGTACATCCAAAGTAGGATTCAGGGTAGTAAGTTACGCAAGATTGAATCGGCGAATCTGGCGTTGGTCATTGATGAAAGGCGCAGCGTTTAAGCATACTTTGGTGTCTATTGGAGATCTACAGCCAGAGATATGAGCCTTCAAAGTTGACACTTTCCCACACCCCATTTTGCGCACTTGTATTGTTTCTTCACCAGCGCAGAAACCCTGCGGAACTCGTTAACACTTTTGCCGGTTGAGATTTGTTGCGGAAAGGTTCGCCGAATGTTTGGAAACGTTGTTGACCGACCGAATCTTACGTACTACTGATTGGCTGAAATAGCGCAGAGGATCGTCCTTTATTGGCTCAAATTGGGTGCTCCCGCCACTTGAAGTCCACAATGCGATTCAGGGTGTGACTTAGACTGGCATCAGATCTATGTCCGCTGTGGGCCCACAACAGAATTCAGGTTGCCGCTTCGCCAAAAACGTAGTGGCCACTCACTAGCACGATGAGGATCGCAGACCTGCTCGTCGACACGCCAGACGGCGACGCTGCCGACGCGTATAAACGCGAGTGGTTTGACGACAACGTAGAAGACGAAGCCGAAGACTTGCCCGCGGACGAGGACGACATTGAGGACACTGACGCCTTCCTCGGGTTGATTCAAGACGTTCGTTGGGCGCCTCCAGCGCCTGCGATCGACAACAACGAAGTGAATAAGGTCCTCGACAACGCAATGTGTCACAGCCGTGAGAACGCTGTTGGGGGCGTAGGCACTGCATGTTTCTCCCGATTCCCGAACCAGACGCTCGCTGCTCTTATCACTGCCGTTCGTGACAAGCGCGTCACTCAACAGCTCAAGCGCGCCTACATTGGCGCATTTTTCCAAAGCGGCCTAAATCCTAACACGTCAGCAAAACGCCAATCCTACACTATCCATCTGTACGGGGTCAAGCTATGTCGAAGCGTTTTCGAATCAATAATGGCGGTCAGCGATAACACCGTCGACTACATTCTGGCAAGTCTTAAGCGGCGCAATTGCCCACTGGAGTTTCCGAAACACAAAGGCGGAGCAAGTAAAACTGGTGTGATCAACCAAATCGTCGTCGCCTTCTTGGAGAAGTACGCAACTCTGCATGGTGTACCTGCTGCATCCGGCCGTGAGAGCTCGCAGGGTGTCAAGCCAAAGCAATTTTTACCTTCAAGTACCGTGAAGGCAGAAGTGCATGCACAGTTGGAGAAGGCGTTGGTGGGTGGCGTCACAGTTTCGTACAAGTATTTCGTCGACATTTGAAATTCACAGGCATCGCAATCGCGGTAGTGACTTTTGTGACTTTTGTACTTTCGTACACCAGCAGAATCCGGTACCGGACGACATGAAGGAAGCACTGCGCGTTCATCGTGATCGCGCGACCGCGGAACGTCCGTTTTACCTCACGCAATGTCTAGCGTCACGAGATACGAGCGACACGGTGCATTTGACATTTGATTTTGCACAATCAGTTCATCTCCCGTACTTCACGAGACAAACCGGCTCCTACTACTTCAAAGTTGGGTTAGTCGTGCGAAGTTTTGGTATCGCCTGCGAAACCAGCAGTACTCAAATGAACTACTTGCTAACAGAAGGAAGCTATCCAGCTGACAGTCGTGGCGGTGGCAAGGGTGCCAATCTTGTTCTCTCCCTCCTGGACCATCGCCTGGGTGCTGCGGACGTCTTGGGCAAGCATCTGCAACTCCATGCCGATTCTTGCTCTGGGCAAAACAAGAACAAATACGTGTTCTACTACTGCATCTGGCGTGTCGTGATGGGCTTCAATCCGTCTATCCAATTACACTTCATGGTTCCTGGGCACACTAAATGGTACGTGGATCAAATGGTTGGCTGCATCAAGCGGAAGATGGCCAAGCAAGACAATCTCTCCGTTCGTGATCTGGTTGCTACTGTGAACGAAAGTGCCCACGCTAATGTTGCAACTGATTGCTCCAATGGAAATGTGAATTTCTACGATTGGACGCTTTCTCCTCCAGTTCTTTTCGGCCGCTGGAGTCCCAGGGGATGAAGGAAAGTGTTGCGGGCATGGTTGTCACTACCGCCGAAGGTGGTGGAGTGGTGGTGAAGTTGAAGCGAACCTCCAGTGATGATGGTTCTGTATGGGACTCGTTCCTTGCTCGARAAYGTGATTGCAACGACGTGGCCAACAASARCAACGTTGAGAACTWTCAACAGTACCCTCTGAGGATGAAGAAGTCGAGACAAAAGTATCTGCTCAACTTGGTGGACGCATACTACGACGAATCGAATGTGGGAACGGCTAAGAAGGTCGCGTTCTTCAACATGGAAAATGTCGACCAACTGTCGCTGCTGCGCAAAGACCTAAAAGACGTCAGTGATAAGTATAAGGACGAAACAAGCAAGAAACGCAAGCGAAGCTGACATGTAGATCATACCTGAATTTCATTTTGGAGTTCCAATAATTGCACCCTGAATCCCACCTTGGACTCGTTCTGAATCGGATGAAATCAGAGCTCCAAAAGGATAAATTCCCCCGGACACAACTAACGATTTAGGAATGAGTTGGAGATGAGAATTGCACGAATCGACTGCAAATCGATTCAATACCAACTTCTGTCCGCCGAGTATTTTCGCGAGCTTTCGGAAAAAGTATATTCGCGTCCTTCGCGTCCAAACCTGAATCCTTTATTGGATGCAGACATGCAGTTGAACATGCAGTTGACGGAGAGAACGCAGTGAAGGCATCTGCAAGCGGAACTGTGTGGAGTGTCGACCTAGGGAACCCTGAGAGCCACAGCTCGCACCCACGCAGGCACGATCGTCGAACCCAGTTGCTGATGACGCAGCGAGCTGGGTCGGACCATTACATCCTCCCATCACAAAGCTGCGTCAGTCAGTTCGGCCGAGAACGGCGACGGCGCGACGAGTCCTGACGGTATTGGAGTCGTTGCAGCAGCGTCGCCCAGTGGCTGACGTGGCGAATGTCGAATTCATACCTCCAAGAGTTGGCACTGTCAGGGAGGTCCCCCCACGTACACAAGTACTGGCGGCGATCACCCTGACTTCTGGCAGCGAGTAGATCCTTGATGACGTCAACTCGCTCTCCTTCTTCGTCATACATTCGAGGGGCTGCCGTGGTGATCTGTCGGTCCTTGAAGATATCTGGAACGTCGAGCGACGGCTCCAGCTGGTCCACATTGAACGTGGCATGGCGGCCAAGAGCCACATAGCGATGGGGCAATGCGAGTCGATAAGCGTTGCGACCAATGCGACCTTCAACTTCAAACGGCCCGTACCTCTTCGGCAGCAGCTTGTTGCGAACAGGATCTCAGTTGGGATCGTAGTCGGGTTGTCCTAGCTCAGTGCTGAGCACGCGAGAGCCCACATATACCATATCACCGACTGCAGATTTCGATGGCTTGCCACGCCTGGTTGTAATACGTGGCTTGACGATCCCGCGCCGCCCGCAGGTTCTTCTGTGCGAATTCAATGATCTCACGTCGGGTCTTGGTGATGTTGAGCGCCAATTGGCGCACGAGGTTTTTGGCCACTGTCGACTTCGAACGGAGAGACGCGTGTCGACGTTGACACCAACGTGGTGCGCGTACTCCACAGTGGGCAGGATCTTTACCGGTAGTGAGACACCACACACCGCAGGCTGTCTTCGAGTGTCCGCACTTGGCGTTCGCTTCGGCCATCAGCTTGAGCACGTTAGAAGACGGCCATACGTTGTTGGACTTGCATGATTCGCATCAGCTCTTGCCAGACCTCACTCGTGAAGCGAGGATCTCGATCGGACACAATAGACTCAAGCAACGAGTAGTAGTGGACCACGTGATCGAAGAACAACCGAGCAGTTCCTTTGGCATTGACGTCCTTTGCCGTCTGCTCGACATGCATACATGGCGGAACGACGGCCATGATGACGGCCGCGCCCCGCCCTTGAGAGTGACGGCGTGCTTGATGTCGCGTTCTGGGGGGCAGCCGTCGGGCAACTCTTCACGAAGATAATCGGAGAACTCCTGGATAAGTTTAGCAATGTCGGTATCAGGGGCTGTCACTCCACTGGACTTGACCACGTTCAGGTGGACAACTTCTGCATATTGGCCAGCTTGCAGATTGCGACGAAATTGATCAAGGTCGACATACTGGATCTCAACGTCGCGCAGCGCGCCGAGACTGGCTGGAGGTACCGGTTTATCGCACTCATTCGGTTCTGTGACTTGTTTGCATTGACGCCGCGCTCGATGACGAGCCCGAAGGGACCACGAATGCGACCACGAGATCGTGCGGAGCGACCAGTCGATCACGGGGTTCGCTTGGCTCAGCCACGTCTGGCCGAGTATACCATCAAAGTCCTGTTGGAGTGGCCACTCTACCACACCCACGTGCACTCCCTTCCAGCCACACGAAGAGGCACATCAAAAACACACGACTGCGTCGCTTTTTCCTTGCCTTCGACGTCACGCAACCCCTTGAGCGCCACCCCATCCGGGTGAGACAGCAGACCAGAGCGCCCAATGCAGTGCGTAGCACCAGAGTCAACCAACATTCTCAAGTTCTTGCCCTGAACGGTGGCAGTCAATAATAGCAACGTCCCTTGGATCCGGACCTGATCCAGACTGATCTCCATGGCGCAGACAGATGGCCCGACGGCAACACGCAACTCTGGACTGCCCTCCATCTCGATGACGATGGGCTTATTATTTGCGGAGGCACACAATGGAGATTGTTCACGGGGGGCTCAACGGATACCATTTACATCCGCTGAGCCGACCCGCTTCCCTGCCTCTTGCGCGGGCAGTCCGCGATACGATGACCGCTCTCACGACAGTAGAAACAGAAAGGAACTCGATGTTACTTGAACTCGGACAATAACACAGACCCGACAGCCGCATAAGCAGACACACAAACAGCGTTTTCCTGCTGCAACCGCAGTTGTGAACTGCGATCTCGATCAATGATGCACACGTGCACACGTCACGGCATCCCTGCGACAGCGTCAGGCGCTCGACACCGCCAATTGCCAAGCGACTCTCCAAGCCTCCAAGCCAAGCTCAAGACCTGAAGAGTCGCCCAATATAGAGCACACTCCTCGAGCAAGCTCAGAGAAAGGTCTCAATCGAAGCAGCGAGACCTTCAAGGTGAGAAGCTCTTTTTACAGGATATTGGAATGCTAAGACATCCAATATATACCATACCTCTGTGAATGAAGGTGAGAAGCTCCACTGGTCGACAAGGATGCCCAATTACAAGCCGAGGTGAGTGAGGAAAGTGCTCTGTCCGAGCAGCTAGCTGTAGTCACGAGTGAGCGAGATGGATTGGAGTCGTCCATCATGGCTCTCAAGCAGACTTGAAGCAGCGAAAACAAGAATCACCCACACAGAGAGTCCGCGCATGAAGGAAGTAGAAATGAAAATGCATGAATTGGAAGCGGAACTTAACGGAAGCAAAGATCCACAAACGAGTGCATAACCAAATGGCCGACGCGTGTGTCAACCACGCGCTCGACCTTCAACGTTGCTGTACGTACAGCAATTACGAGATCCCGACATGGCTTGCCGAAAGCCTAGCCGGTGATCTTTCTCCACTGGAGTGGATGTAGTCGTTTAAGACCACCATACGTCGGTTGCTTGAGGCACCAAGCTCGGCACCCCGAAATAAACCGAAGCAAAGATCGAGCATCAACCGAACAAAAAACGAACGGCGATACTACTGCCCATGTAACGAAGTTAATAACAGATGGCGTTGGATATGTTATCAACATGGAATAGATGCTACGGTTTTGCCATGCAACGAAGAAATTTGTTTCCGGCGGTTGGAAAGAAACCTTCGCAAATTTTACGGAGATCAAAATAGAGCGCCCTCGTCCTCGATTGGATGAGCGGAATGTCGACATCAATGACGTCTCGCTCGACGCCCCATGTAATGGAGGGGGAGGAAGGTGTTGAAGCAACTGAAGCGATGCAACGCGATGATCAGGTATGTGTGCTATCGTATGTGTGTGCGCACCATGCTTAGCTTTGWCATTTGACGTCGTATCTGGCTGGTTTTGGCGCAGATTGATGGGGACGACAACAAWGCAGCAACGACAGCGAAACATGGTGCTGATGYCGAGCACACAGAACCGCAGGAAGTCGCGGCAGAGGTAATTGCCATGTATTGAGTGTGCGAGTCAGATGCGAATGCTAATATATGCTCTCTTTTGCTTTCTGGAGCCTCAGATGGATCGGAATGACCCGAAAGTAACCCCGGCGGCACCAAATGACGATAGTGATCAGCCGTCAGAAGCGACGAAAGCCATTCAAGAGGTATGTAATTGCCATGCGGCACGTTTCACCGTTTAAAGCGTTGRCGTGTGCTGTGTCTTGCTTTGTAGCACGAAACMGATGCCTTACACGTATCGACGGCCGCTGATGACGTAGAAATGGACGGCACAACAGCAGCGCCGGAAATTCCCATGGAGATTCCACCAAGTCTGTCGACAGATGCTGKTGACGAGCAGTTGATCAAGCCCGAGACCTCGGCTGATGGTGCAAAGGTTGTGCAGCAATGTCTGTCGACAGATGCTGTTGACGAGCAGTTCATCGAGCCCGAGACCTTGGCTGAGGG
>NSDO01000045.1:283726-311360 GCA_002286825.1 Lagenidium giganteum | reverse complement strand
TCGGAATGTGCTGCGGCGGCGTCCCCGGTGGCGCCGATGCAAAGACAACATATCCTTTTTGCAAAGCAAATTGAGCACCGACCCACTTCTCGCCGCCATATCCGTATGGGATAGAAACGGCGATAATGTGGGCGTCGGTGTCCACGCGCGCTCGCTTGACGATCCTGATGAAATCATCGACTTCCTGCCTCTCCTGGCTTCCCGCCTTCGTGGCTCGAATGAACTGGTTAAAGATGGAGGCTTTGCCGTCATCTCTTGCCATGAACATATTCGGGGCCATGCGTGCGTAAAGCCACAGCTCGCGCTCGCGCATATGCCAGTCTTCGCATGCAGCCCGAAGCCGCTTGGAATGGGTTGCTCGCATGAAGCCTGGCGGATGGGGCAGCATCATCGTGYCTTCGATGTAGGCTTGCATCGCTGCTTGTTCGCACGGGGTCATCGTGCGTTGATGCCCGTCCGGGTGGAAAGGGTGCGTCGCTGTGGCTATCTKYCACAGYCTGGCATGTTCGCTGTCCGGTCCTGTCTGCCAGGCACGGGGTGTCTTGGCAGCGCYAGGGTCKGTCGGCATGTTGGCGCAGCGTCCGAGGCTTGGTCTCTTCCGCTTGCTTGGTCGCTTGTCGGCTGGTTGGAGGGCTTGAAACCGTCTGGTGGTGTCTCACTTGTTACCTTCGGCGCAAGTTGAGAAGTGGAGGATCTTGTAGCCACGCACAGGCTGGTTCCACACTTGGTTGCCGGCATCGACATCGAGCACAAACGAACGCTTCATGTCACCGAGCATGTTGCTGAACACGATGTGGAAGAAACCTGGGCCGATATCACGGTGGGCGGCGTCAATGAAGCGGCCGAAGTGATCAGTTGGGCCGTCGTCTTCGCCATCGTAACGCGCACCCGTGAAGACTGAGCCCACGCGAGCGCCGTCGTAGATCTGGGTCATGAGTGCCTTGATATCAAACACACGGAAGGTGACACCGTTCTTGGTCACAGGGCACTTTGGTTCTGGCTCCTGAATCGCGGCAGGTGCCCAGGCATGGCACACACCGAACCAGGTTGGAATGCAGTATCCCCTGCTCTCACCTTCACGAATCGCGCACTTGCTGCCGTCATTGAGACTCGCGCACTGGTTGTCGTTCGTGCATGGCTTGTTACGGGTTTGCGAGAGCACACCGTTGTTGCGCGAAATGGCATCGGTCAGCTTCTTTGGGTCAAGCTTGAAAGCCTTCGCGTACTTGACAGAGGTCGAGTCCTCGTTGTCATTCCAGCGCGCGTTGATACCATCGTTGGCGACCGCCCAGTAGTCACTAGGCCATGGGATCGATGCCGCTTCACCTTGAGTCTTGAGCTTGTTTACGTTGCGTTCAAGCTTCTTGTTGAGAGCGCGTTCAATACGGCCAATGTCGTCGTTGACAGCTTCCATGCGGCGACGCAGGCGCGAGGCCACCGCCTCTCCACTGAACTCGCCATCCCCGAAGAGGTCGAACTCGAATTCGCCGTTGACAACGGTGACATTGTCGGCCACAACGTTCTTGCTCACTTCCGTGGTGTAAATTGGTGACTCGATGGCGGCACCGAACGCTGGGTTCTCGTGGTTGAGCTCAATGATGTCTTCCATTGGCATCGTTGGGTTAGTCTGGAGTGGGGCAGCAGTGACGCTGTAGAGCGTGCTGACCGCAATGGCAGCGAGCATGGCGGAGACGCGGACCATGATGAAGACGCTAGCTGGGAACTGGACTTGACTGGAACTTGGAAACTTGCGAAGTGAGAAGCCGACGGAGCTGCCGGACCACAGCTCGAGATTGTTGGAGCCTCCCGCATTCCTTAAACCAGCGAGCCCAGAGACTACGGATGGGTGGATCCGTCGCGACAGACCAATCTCAATGGCCACACGCGCGTTAATCGCACCCACGTCGAAATTGGACCAGATCGCGGCCGCTGGTTGCGATCGTGTCCATCTCTTGCCGGGTGCTGAATCTTGGGGGAAAGGCTTCCTGGAGGTGGTGCATGGGACGAGCGCGAGGGCTTTGCCGTTTGCAACAAGCTGCTGGAGCTTGTGCTTGGAGCTTGCCGTGACTGTCAGTCAATCGATCTGTTCAGCAATGACGAGGGAACGTTGCGCGTGTGCAACACCCGATTATTTGTTGGTAGATGAGCAGGTGCGTTGTTTGCGTGTGTGCACGCGTGCTCAACGATCGATGCGTTTACGATTGGCATCTTCACGAATTTTGTGGTGTGCTGTCAACGCAACCGGCGCACTGATCATCCATGCAGGGTCAACGGACAGGTCAAGAACGCTGTGCAGGGGTGACACCTCAACAATCGACCCGAGTGCTGATTGTGGTCCAAAGTGGCCGGCGTGGGTGGCGCTGGACCCGTCACAGAGTGTGCGTGACAGGCGATTGATGCCATCTGACGATGCCCAGAGGCTTAAGCTCAACTGTAGAGCTTGCTGAAGCGGAAGAGACTGGAATGCTGCGCCAGAATAAGTTACCGTTGTCGCGTGTCTTCGGCGTCAGCATCACTGCAAGACTTGCAGTGAAGTCAATTGGATGCGCGAATAACACAGCCGTGAGCTCACCCGATGTGGCGCTGGGGCCATGAGCCGGCGGCTTCATGGGCGCGTCACCATGCACATCCTGCCCGATCTCTTCACCAACCTCATTGCTGGACGGAACGGTTGGAGTCGTACAACTCAAGCGACGGCGGACTGGACTGACCGCAGCGCGGAAAAGTTCGGCTGCACTCGCTGTGTTCACGGCACTGCCTGGCTCCAGTGCCTTGCGTTGGCGCCGTCCGTTCTTATCTACATGTCTCGATGCAGCATGGGCCACGTTCTGGTCTGGTCAAGGCCAGTGCGCTCAACTATGGTGAATTTTTCGACGAACACTGTCTTGGCTGTTTGAACGTCGTAGCGTGCATCCCAGCATCCAAGCATGCACCGAGACATGCATCAACCAATCTCTTCCCGCCGTGACATCGCCATTCCGCCATTCAACCCTCAAATAAGGATTGAGTCACTAAAGGCACAACAAATATAAAACACACTGTGTATCAATTCATTACCTAGCGGGTTGCCATAGCTATCTGATGTGGTGTCGTTCACGCGACGGCAACCTCCGTGGATCTCGACACTTCAGCACATTCATACACTGCAACTGCGCTAATAATCAACTACATGTTATGCCTATGTCAGCCCTCCTGTGTTCTCCCGGCATTATTGGCTCGGAAACGGACATCGCGAAACCACGCGCCGGTTGGGGCACGGTCGAGTGAGTGCATGTCAGCGGTCAGCGCTGCGTTCCAACGCATGGCGCACACGCCCTGACGCTGGCGATGCGCTCGCAAGACAACAACCACGATGAAGACCACAGTGATAGCGCTGGCGCCCCAGTCGTAGCTCCTTCACGTGGGCGGCCCCGCCAATCGCTTTCAGGTCCAGGCCTTGGTGCCGGAGACGCGCCAGACGCCGTGCGTGTGTGCGTGCGTGTGCGACCATTGAGTTCGAAGGAAAAACACGATCAGACCAAGAGCTGCTTGCGGATTGCCTCTTCGGTTGACGGACTTTCGAGCGGTGGAGCGAAGGGCAGTGGGGCGGTACCAAGTCAGCAACTAGTGGTTGGGAAAGATCGAGCGTTCACGTTCGATTCCATCTTCGGCGTCGATTCTACGCAAGACGAAGTGTACGAGCAATGCGCACTGCCGCTTGTGCAGGGTTTTGTCGAAGGCTACAATGCCACTGTCCTCGCGTACGGCCAGACCGGAACGGGCAAGACGTATACGATGGCAGGCACGTCCGCCACTCCACCAAGCGCAGGTGCCAAGCAGCCGTCGCATGCATCGCCGAAGGATGGTCAGACTGGCATTATCCCGCGTGTCATTCACGACGTGTTTGCGCGAATGGAAGCAAATCAGCAACGTGTCGAGTTCAACCTGCGCGTCGAGTACATCGAGATCTACAACGAAGAGTTGCGAGACCTGCTTCACCCAGACACGAGCAGCAAGCAGCTCATGATCCGTGAGGACGGTGCCGGCAACATCGTCGTCGCTGGTGTGAAATCTGAAGTCGCGCAAAACAAGGCTGCTGTGTTTCGATACTTCGCTCTGGGTGGCGCGTCGCGCGCCACGGGCAGCACGCTGATGAACGAGCAATCAAGCAGATCTCATGCCATCTTCAGCCTTATTCTACAGCAGCGTGGCCGACGCACAGGTGACTGTCGTAAATCCAAGTTCCATTTGGTCGATTTGGCCGGCTCAGAGCGTGCCAAGCGCACAGGTGCGGTTGCTGGTCGGTTCAAGGAGTCGGTCAGTATCAACCAAGGCCTGCTTGCCCTTGGGAACGTCATCAGTGCATTGAGCGACGAGAAGAAGCGCCAACAAACTGCCAACGGCAATGGCGCGACGACGTCTGCGGGGGCAACCGGAGCGACCGCGATAGCCACACATGTTCCTTATCGCGACTCCAAGCTGACGCGCATGCTTCAGGATAGTCTGGGTGGTAATGCAAAGACACTTATGATCGCATGCGTGAGTCCGGCGGCGTTGAACTTCGAGGAGACGCTCAACACGCTGAAGTACGCCAACCGAGCGAAGAACATCAAGAACCGACCGATTGTGAACCAGCAGCTCGAGGACGACAAACAGCGCGCTGAGGAAGACATGAATCGAATGAAAGAGGAGATTGCGTTGTTACAGACACAGCTGAAGCAGCAGCAGGATCAGCAAGTCGGGGTGGCCGCCGATCGCCCAACGACCACTGACCGGCAGCAGCATCAAGTCGTGATTCAGGGGCTGGAGCAAACCAACAGAACTCTGGTAGAAACGGTGGATCAACTGCGGCAACATGCGATCGAAGCTATTCAGGCGTTGATAGCGATGGAGAGGGAGATCAAACCACTCGGTCGGCCTGTACAGCAACGTCTTAATGATGTGGTCAAAGGTCTCAACGCTGCCGTGCATCTGGCTGGGGACGCAGCGACAACTTCGATCACCAAGAAGACACCACGACCTCAAGAGGATGGCGATGATGACCCTGTGCGATCGAGTACGAAGAGCAGTGGCGGGCTAGTGAGTTCTGCGCTGGTGGACAAACTGAAGCAGGAATTGCAGAACGCCAAGCAAGACTTGGCACGCGACGAACAGATCTTTGAGATGAAGAACGCCGAGCTCAAGCGGTTGCAAGAGCGGCTGGTCGATGCCAAGAACAAGAATGACCAGTTGATTCAGCGTGTCCAGGCTTTGGAGCGGAGTGGGCAACTTTGGGAGAACGCTGGGGTTGTCGAGCTAGCCAGCCCAGGCGCCAAAGCCGCACTGGAAGGGGATGAAGGGGCTGACGAGTTGGCGGATGCCAAGCCGTCAGCGCGAGATGCATCGACCGCATCGTCGGTCAAGCCACGAGCATCATCACGGGGACTGTTTACGAAGCGTGGCAATACAGCGGCAAGCAAGGCAGAAGTCGATGATGACAACGTGGTGATCGGTAGCGAGGAGGAAGATGATTGCAATCCACGACAGCGCAAGGCATCCGGGTCGCGGTCAGCACTCCATTCATCGTCGTCGTCACTGCTGCGCCATGTGTCGAGTGATCGGGTGGGCACTGCGTCGATCATGCACTCCAGTCGTGCGGGTTCAAGTGATGCAATCCAAAAGCTGGAGAAGACGATTTCGTCGCTCCAGGCCAAGGTCGAGGAGCTGCAGCAACAGAACGTAAGTTCTCGTCGCTCTATTTGTCCTTGTTTGTTGTGTGTGTACGGCAACGTGACCTGTGTTTGCGTAGGGAGAGCTGATGCACAGCCGCGAGGAATCAACGCGCCGCTGGCAAGTGGATCGCCAGCAGTATGAGCGTCAGATCTCGGAAGCCGAGCAACTCATCGAACAGCTCCGTAACGAGAAACAGGCACTAGAGGACAGTCTACTGGATGACCACCAGGCAGGTGCCAAGAGCGTTAATAGCTCAAGAACACGCACGATAAGAAGCGCCGCTAAGTCGACAATGGCCAGTATTGACGAGGAATTCAAGCCCCAGGGCGACATGGCAGCTCAGGATAAGCGGACACTTGGTGGCTCCGTCGCTAAGCGAGACATGCATGAGCTGTACGAGCACTGTATCCACAAGCTCGTCAAATACGGACGTGCACGGCGCCAGGTGCTGGCACTGCTTAGAAGCAAGAAAGACATCGAGCAAGACAAAGAAGACGCCAATCGTCGAGTGGCGGCACTCGAGATGCAGAAGCTACGGCAGAGTCTCACACTGAAGGAAAGTATCTCGGACGTGTCCAAGTCATTGCGCATGATCAACGACAAGCTGCAGGCTGAGTCGCGAACGGTGGAAGAGATCGAGCGACTGACCAAGTTGCGTGAGCGCGCGGAACGCAAGCTACGAAAGCTACGGCAGCAAGAAGAAAAGGAACAGTTCTTGGACGCAGACGCGCAACAAGAACTTGCTGATTTGGACGAACTCATCCATGATCTAAATTCGCACATCGCGTTCCAAGATGCCGAACTCGCCGCTGCAAGAGAAGAACTGGCGCGGTTGCAACAGCAGTCGCAGGTGGAAGAGGCTGAGACATCACCGCTCGACCAGCTCACGCAGGTCGTGCTAGGCCAGATGCAGCCCCGGCACGAAAAAGAAGCATTCGAGTTTATCAAGAAATGCCTCGAAGAGGTCGGTGCGCTGCATCTTTCCAATTTCGCTGTGATGAGTTTGTCGAGGTTTAACGTGCCATATATAGGTGGCTCGGCTGATGGAAAGGGAAGAAGAGTTGCTGGTGACAGTCCGAAGCCATGAAAACGCTATTAGCGAACGTAACGCCGCGCTCACTCAGCTAGAGAACGGTCTCGTAGCTGCGCGGAAGGAATACGATCGTCGATTGGAACTGCAGAAGCAGGAAGACGGTATTGTTGTGGACAATCTGCGCAAGGAGCTGGACCAGATCAAGGTCGATCAGGAAAGACAGCGCGATTTAGCAGCGCTGCAGCCGCAACCTGTCACCATTACCAGCAGTGGCAACATCAATGGCACCAAAGACGATGGACGTGCTGGTCCTGAGGTCCAGGATACCGAGTGGCAGAAAATGATCGTGTCTTCTCAGAAGAAAGACGAATACATTGCGGACCTAGAAAAGCACTTGGTGTTCTACAAGGCCAAGGCCAAGCAGATGCAGGTTCAGCTGCAGCAACTGATCCGAAGCAGCAGTAACAACAATGACGAGGACCACACAGCAGCCGAAGAAGAGAATGCACGACTACAGCAACGCGTGCGGCAACTGGAGGAGACAAACGACGCGCTCATGAAGGACCTGGCGACCGCCAAAGTGGTTTTGTCCTCTTCCAAAGTACGCAGCAGCACCACAAGCACAGCCAGCAGTACGAACAGCGCACGGAGCAGTAGCCCTCCCACCGACGCAGAGCGACACGCTTCTCCCCGTGTCGTGCGCATCTCCAAGAGCGAACTGCGTGAAGTGACGCCACCGCAAGCTAGTCGCCATGACTGACTGTCAGTCTACTATAGTACCTTACTCATCCATGAACAAGTGTGAGAACTGATTTTGTTGCAACACAATACTCGTGATCGGTAATTACCAGCGCCGCCTTTCTCGATGTGTCATTGGACGGCGGAGGCGACACAATGGCAGAATGCGTGACTGGCGCCATTGTGCGCGATGATGGCGAGGTGAACCCGTTACTACCGACGTTGCTGGAGGTCGAGCATGTCCACAAGGTGTACGACAGCATTGCTCCTCATTTCAGCCACACACGACACCACCCGTGGCCTCTGGTGACGGAGTTCCTGCACAGTTTGGACGCGGGCGCCATGGTTGCGGACGTTGGCTGCGGCAATGGCAAGTACTTGCGCGTGAATCCAGCTCTGAGCATGATCGGATCGGACCGAAGCATTCCGTTGCTGCATTGTTCTGCCGATGGCAGGTATGTCATGCGCTGCGCCGTTGTGGTACGCACAAATGTGCTGCTACCCGTGCATTCCCGACCTCACCTCACAGTCGCTGCTTGTTAATGTATCCTAGTACGTCTAACCTGTTCGGATGCGATGCATTGGCGTTGCCGTTGCGCTCGAGAGCCTTTGATGCTGCAATTTCCATCGCGGTTCTCCTCCACATCTCGACCGTCGAGCGTCGCATTGCTCTTATCAGGTATGACCAGCGTGATCACGCTTGTCGGTGCTCTCAGTCGTCGGCTTTGGATCACTTACAGTCTCGTGATCCGTCGATCGTGTGTGTGCAGTGAACTGGCACGAATTGTCAAAGTAGGTGGCGAGCTGTTCATTGTCGCTTGGGCGTTTGAGCAGGATGAGTCGTCCAAACGCCAGTTCGACAGCCAGGACGTAATGGTCGAATGGAAGCTCCAAGAGAAGTACGCTCCGGCGGAGCAACTCACTACGCACGCGAAGGAAGATAAAGCGCGTCGATGGGTCGTCTACCAGAGATATTGCCACGTGTATCGTCAAGGCGAGTTAGAAGAATTGGTAGCCCAAGTGCCAGGCTTGCGAGTAATCAGCTCTGCGTACAGTCGGTCCAACTGGTGCCTGCGTGTTGAGCGATTCGAATAGAAATTGAATGACGATTGTGCTAGCTCTGGTGTGTATCCGCGAGCTACGCTATCTATCCTGTGTGAATTCGACCATATTGATCTGGGTTACTGCAGCGACGAGTCGTCACTCGTCAGCCGTTTCGAGTCATTACGGCTTTGCTGTCGCCTCACACATCGGTGGCAGTGATATGGTTGATCCAGGTCCAGAGTCTCGGTATCGCAGTGATAGCGACGATGAAGATTCCGATGCGCTCGACCCAGCCGAAGGTCATGTGTCTAGCGACGGCAGTGGACGAGGTGGCGGTGGTAGCCGTAGCGATGGCGTCCGCAGCGATGGAGACAGCGAGAGCGACGATGGCAATTTACTCGGATCACCGGTTCGGACGGCAGACAGAGACAAAACACAGGATGAAGAAGCCGACTTGGACGATGAAGCTGCTGCTGCACAGATTGCAGTTAATGCCATGACCTTCGCCAGGTTGCAAGCTGTCTTTCAGACCGTTCTCTTCTCCCCACACTGACAATTGGTCTCTGTGCAGGCGGTGCATCCAGGATGGTCATAATGTCAAGGCGCTAAGCGCGCTGCAGGCCGTCATTGATGCGAATCTGCTTCGTAGCACAGCAACGCGAGAGGCCATTTTGTTGTGCGCGCAAATATTTTTCGTTGCTGGCGATTGGGACTCGGCTGCTCGTTGCCTGCTCGACATCGTCCACACGATGCCAGCACCATATACAGCACAGGACGGAGCCTTGATAATGGTAAGAGCGTATGTGATCTTGCCAATCAGTCACCTCGACCCACAACTGAACTCGCTGCTTTCTTTTGTCAACTTAGGGCAGGATCTATTCCCTCCAAGGCAAGCTGACACACGCCAGCTTCTGGTGGTCGAAGACTGGCATAGCAGTCCAAACGGATCCGTCAGCCTGGGAGGCGTTTGGCTGTCGCGCGTTTGACCATCTTGATCTCGTTCTTGCAGCTGATGCGCTGCTTGAAGCGGATCGATTGCGCCTGCAGCGACCGTCGTATGTCATGACAATTGTGTTTGCGCATCGCTTGCTCTTTTCGGCCACTGCGGCAGTGAATGATCAGGACGAACGTCGCCGAGCAGCGTTCGAGCTAGCCCGACGGATCGCCATTTTCGGTTTTGAAGGCCCGGGTGCTCGTTTCCATCACCAGTACTCAGTGAAAAGTTTTTATCTCTTGCTGTCCACGTTCCGCGATCATTTTCCTCGGTTGTATCCTCGTGTAATTGGCAAGATGGATGACTGCGCGACCAAGATCGCCAAGTGGAGACGGTACATCGTTCGGCGACGAGAAGCGCGGATTCGAAGAGCGGAAGCATTCCTCCTACGAGCTCAGCAAGCCGCGAGCGTGCTAGCTCCCGCCGAGGCTGCTCCAATCAAAAAGAAAACCAAGGTTGTTAAGAAAAAGAGCACGCACCGTGTGTCTCCGCAACGAGATCCAAAGGTTGAACGCAGGCAATTTATCGCAACAAAACGCCGCTCCACGATTCATCGCAATAGTGTGGTGCATCTATTGCAGTCAGTCAAGCATGATGTCAACGGTCCTGAAAGTCCAGATGAACACACTTCAAGTCTGGAAAAACGTCGGTCGCAGCGTCGCCTGTCACGCATTAGTCAATGCTCAACGAACAAGCTCAATCTGAACGGCAATGGCAGCGAGCAGAGTTCGCCGGATGCAAGGATGCGGCGGCGCCAGTCGACGCACAAAATCATGATGATACCGGAGATCACACCAACGACTGAGGCAGCGTCAATGAACCCTGGCGGCGAGGATTCGCTGTTACAATTGTATGCGTTCCCAGAATCGTCAACTTCGCCATCAAAGCTCCGGCCGCACAGTCGAGACGAATCTGAGCGCAGCCAGGCTCCGGAACCGACAACGGCTCTACTTGGGTTTGCAAACCTGGACCTGCAAGAGCTGGAGGACTTTGTGCGCATGGCGCACTACCGAAGCCGCGTCCTGACGCACAAGCACCAGAAACTCGCCGAATTGACACCTGAAAGCGTCAAGCCACCGTGGTTGCGGTCCATTGATGAGGTGGAGCTGAAGCTGACGGAGCAGGTGGCTCGGGAGCAACAAACGCCTCTGTCTTTCGACATGAAGCGCCATTTGACCATCATGCACTCACGCCTGCTCTTCCAACTCGAGAAATTGCTAGCTGACTACAAACAGCTGTGGGGAACAACACACTTCGGGCTCGAGATGACGACGTTTGTCCACTCTTTCAGCACGTGGCAATATGCAACAACGAAGCACGCACTCGAGGCACTGCAGCGTGTAAAGTCTCTTGGAGTTGAAGAAGAGGAACGACGCAACCTTGAGTTCCACCACATCCGCCGCGCGGCGGGGCTGTCGCCACCGAAGGTAGCTCACTGTCACTCCCCGACAATATAGTTCACCAAAGAGACTGAGGTGGGAAACGGTACATGCTGGGTTTGATGTAAATGATCAGTGCCAAGCCCGACAACTTCAACGGCGGCAACAATATTGTTTGTGGCTGTACGATACTTCATGGCGAGCTACGTCGAAAACCCACCAACAACCAAGATACTACATCATCCCGCAACTGCTGATAGCACGGGGTTGACCTTGCTCACATGGGTCGTGACCGGCCCTAGAACTGGCAGCGATAGTGACGTCTCGTAAGTGAACTGGAACGGATCACTGACACAATGGAATTCGAACTTGGAAAGCAACGCAGCGATGGTAATCTTCATCTCCATCATCGCCAGCTTGGCGCCTACGCAATTGCGTGGTCCAGCGCCGAACGCGAGATACTTGTATGGCGGCACAGTCAACAGCTTGCCGGTGTCCGCGTCGAACCACCGCTCTGGCTTAAACTCGGTGGCATCATGACCCCAGATTGACTTGAGCCGGCCAGTGGCATAAATGGGAATCACGACAATCGTTCCTTTGCGAATGAGTGTGCCATCTCGAAGCACTGTGTCCTTGACGCACACACGCGAGTTGAACGGCGCGCCAGGATTTAGTCGCAGATTTTCCCGGATGGTTGCTTCCAGGTACACCAAGCGGTTTGCTTCTTCCAACGTTGGCACCACTTGCGTGCCGTCACAGACCTTAGGAATCTCGCGCTGTAACTCTTCTTGCACCTTCAGGAGCACGTCTGGATAGCGATTCATCATGACCATGAACCACGTGATACTGTGAGCCGTGGTGCCACGTCCAGCAGTGATGAAGTTGAAAGACATGTCCCGGATCATCTCTGGTGTCGTCTCTACTGTGATCGTGGTGCCATCGGCGTGAGTCACTGTCGTGGCTTTTTTGTCGAGGAAGAGCGAGATCAAGTCTTTCGCGGCTTTCTCGCCTGTCTGGACTTGTTCGATGGACGCACGGATCACTTCGTAGACCTTGTCGTTAACAAGCTTCATGTCGGCTTTCATCTGCTTCTCCATCCCCACGTTGAGCCATCGCTTGAGGCGCCACCAGAACATCGGTTGATGAGTTCGTGCGTGAACGACTTCGGAACCACGTGAGAACGCCGCGAAGACGTCGTCCGGCTGGTCACCACGCAGACACCCAAGGTCGACGCCAAAGCCAATGCGTGTGAACACATCGGTGGCAAACAAACCGATCAAGTGCTTGAAGTCCACCGCCGTGCGAGTCGAAGCTGCGCGCTCAAACTTGTCGCACAACGGAGCTGCGTAGTTGGCAATGACGCTCTCCATGATGTCGCGCATCGCGTTGACGGAGAACAAGTGGCCTGCGGTCTTCCGCTGGTGCACCCAGTCGGCGCCTTCGGCCGCGACGATGCCGTTGCCAAAGTAATCTTTGGCGGGCGAGTCGCCGCTGTGATACTTGGCGAACGCATCGAATTGGAGCTTGAGGATGTCTTCGTACGCGTCAACAGTGCCGAGTACGATAGATGGCTCACGGCCGAGCGACGTGAGCAGCCAGTGCTGTCCATCGTACATGGTGCAGATGTCAGCGAGCCAGTCGTGGATTCGCGTGCGGTGCTTGACCATGACGTCCAGCAGGTTCCCCAGCACGGGAAGCGTGGACGGAGGCTGAGGCAACGCTGCATATGGGTCTCGGCGATGGCGTTGAAGCACCAGGACATAGACGCCACTGGTGACGACGGTGGCCACCGATAGCGTGGTCGCAACCAAAGTGAGCTGCTGCATCGCGGATCCGGTCAAAAAATGACTGACACCCCGATCTGTGGTGCTGCTGCTGGACTCCCAGCAGAAGTGGACGGAAGATGCGTGTGAAATGTTCCAGCGACCACTGTGCGAACGGAATCCTTTTCAAATGTTCCATAGGAATGAAAATTCCCATCGTCACCACACGTCTGTCGCATGACGTTTGGCGCTGCCGGGTACACAGAATGTGATTGGCAAAAAATGTATCCTGAAACTTCTGATTGGTCGAAATCGGAATCCGAGGGTGCTGTCGACTTCCCGCTCCACATTGTGCATCGCACATGCCCCGATGGCAGTCTCTGGATATGCCGCTGATGATTGGTTTTATCTTTCTCAAATTGTCGCACTTTCGTGCATGTACGTCAGAGTTGAATTATCTAGTGCGTTCAGCTGATAGAGCAGGAGCAGTTGGTTCTGGAGCAGCACACGCCGTTGGTGCTGTTAGGCATCGAGCGAGGTATTTTCACTAGTGCGTCGGGATAACCAGCTTGGGTAGTATGGATCCCTGTGGCAAGATATGATCTCGTCGATAATGATCTCAAAACAACGAGGTGCTTCGAAGACGAAGATGTCACCTGAATCAGCTAATGCAGTGCCTATCCACGATAGATAGCAATGATGGTCTTGCATTGAACCCCCCCCCCAAAATAACATCAAAGGGCACTGAAGAACGTAACATCAACACAATCGGCTGATGTATGAGCTCACAGTTGTAATTGAATAGATCGTTGATGCATTGAAAATCGAACCTGGCAAGCAGCAGGTCATTGCGATCTTCATTTCCATCATCGCCAGCTTGGCGCCGACGCAATGGCGTGGTCCAGCGCCGAGCACGAGGTACTTGTACGGCGACACGGTCAATACTTGTCTCAGCGTCCAGCCACCGGTCTGAACTCCGCGGCGTCTTCACCCTAAATCGACTTCACTCGTGCACTGGAAACATGACGCGCGTTCCCTTGTGAACGAACGTGCCGATCGCGAAGAAACCGAGCTATCCACCATTTGCCGTAGTCACCGCGTCAATCGTCCTCACTTGGACCGTGAGCGGCCCGCGAACAGGCAGCGACAGTGATGGCTCGTATGTGTACTCGAACGGATCGCGCACCGACTGGAACTCGAACTTGGCCAGCAGGGCCGCCATCGCGATCTTCATCTCCAGCATTGCCAGCTTGGTGCCCACGCAATTGCGGGGCCCAGCACTGAATACAAGGTACTTGAACGGCGACACGGTCACGAGTTTGCCTGTTTCGGCGTCCAGCCACCGTTCAGGTTTGTACACGGTAGCATCATCACCCCAAATAGACGTGAGCCGTGCGCTGGCGTAAATGGGAAACACGACACGCGTTCCCTTGTGAATGAACGTGCCATCACGAAGCATCGTGTCCTTGACACACACACGTGCGTTGAAAGGTGCGCCTGGATTCAACCGTAGGCTTTCCCGGATTGCAGCCTCAAGGTACACCAGACGATGCACTTGGTCCATGGTAGGCACTACTTGCGTGCCGTCACATACTTTCGGGATCTCGCGCTGGAGCTCCTCTTGCACCTTGCAGAGCACATGCGGATAACGATTCATCATGACCATGAACCACGAGAGGCTATGAGTGGTAGTGCCACGACCAGCAGCGATGAAGTTGAAAGCCATATCGCGAATCACCTCGGGTGTCGTCTCAACTGTGGTGGTGTGGCCGTCAACGTCAGTGACGGTCGTGGCTTTCTTGTCGAGGAAGAGCGAGATCAAGTCTTTCGCGGYYTTCTCGCCTGTCTGAACYTGCTCGATGGACGCACGGATGACGTCGTAGATTGTGTCGTTAACCAGCTTCATGTCGGCTTTCATCTGCTTCTCMATCCCCACGTTGAGCCATCGCTTGAGACGCCACCAGAACATTGGTTGTTGGCCACGCGCTTGGATGACCTCAGCACCACGAGAGAACGCTGCGAAGAACTCATCTGGGTGGTCACCCCGGAGACAGCCCATGTCRACGCCAAAGCCAATGCGGGTGAACACGTCGGTCGCAAACAGCCCCATTAGGTGCTTGAAATCCACAGTCGTATCGGACTGGGCGGCACGCTCCAGCTTGTCGCACAGCACAGCAGCGTAGTTGGCAATGACGCTTTCCATGATGTCGCGCATCATGTTGAGCGAGAACAAGTGGCTCGCCGTCTTGCGTTGGTGCACCCAGTCGGCGCCATCAGCGACAAAGATGCCGTTRCCGAAGAAATCTTCTGCAGTCGACACACCGCCGTTGTTCTTGGCGAACGAATCGAAGTGGTGTTTGAGCGTGTCTTCGTACGCGTCGACAGTGCCGAGCACAACCGTTGGCACCCTGCCGGGCGAGCTGAGGAGCCAATGGCGTCCTTCGAACATGGCACACATGTCACTAAACCAGTCATGGATGCGCAGTCGCTGCTTGAACATGAGGTCGATCAAGTTGCCCAGCACTGGGAGGGTAGAAGGAGGTCGAGGCAACGCTGCATATGCATCGCGCTGACGGCGGCGACGCACCAACACGTAGAAGCCACCGGCGAAAACAGAGGCCACAAGCAGCGTGGTGGCGATCAGCCCGCACTGCTGCGCCATCTTGATCCCAAGAATGGATTTAAGAGAATGATCCTCGAGCGAAACGCTCTTGTTATTTGATCAGGCGACCACTCAGGTACTTAGTATAATAGAAATCTTTACTGAGATCATTCATCATGTTCTGGTGCACGACGTTTCAGGCTCCCTGTGATAGCACGTGATTGGTCAAAACTCAACCAGCGAAATCGGATTGGTCGAAACTCGGGGTTTTGAACGGGAACCTGACGTGGCCCCTGCTCAGCCACAGGTCGTATCCATCTCGAGCATCGACGCAACGCAATGGCAAGCTGGAGCAGCTTGGCGAGCCACAACCATGGCGCTGCGCGTGGCAATGGCAGCCTCTGGACGCCGCTGACGATCGGCATCTCCTGCTCCGTGCTGCTGCTGACCTATGCAGCCTTTCCCAGCGCGCAAGAGCGTGCGGTGTGGCAACTACCGACGCCCAAAACGACGCTGCCGGTGTTCCGCAACACACTCGATGTCATGTTCAAGCATGGACGGCGGCTAGTCGACTGGCTGCTGGAGGAATCACGGCGTCATAATGGCAAGCCGTGGCGGATGCAGATCCTGGGTCGTCCCGTGTCGGTCGTGCTGTGCTCGGTCGAGGCGTACGAGGACGTGCTCAAGACGCAGTTCGACAAGTTCGACAAAGGCTACTACACCAACCACGTGCTGGAAGACGTCATTGGTGAAGGCATCTTCTCGACCGACGGCATTAAGTGGCTGCATCAACGTAAGACAGCGAGTCACTTGTTCTCGCTCCAGATGATGCGCGACTGTATGGAGGTGTCAGTGCGAGAACACACCGAGCGGCTCTGCCGACGCCTGGACCAGGCCGTGGCCACGAATGACTTGGTCGACTTCAAGCGCGTGCTGGATCTGTTCACGATGGACGTGTTCACCAAGATCGGGTTCGGAGTTGAGCTGCACGGTATCGAGACCGACAGCAACCACGCTTTTCTCGACGCGTTCGATCGCTCGACGCAGAACATGATTGTGAGGCTGCAGCAACCAATGTTTTCGTGGAAACTCAAGAAATGGCTCAACATTGGCCCTGAAAAGCAACTCAAGAAGGATATGAAGGTCGTGAACGATCTCGTGATGGAGATCATTCAGCGCTCGATGGCGGACCAAGAAAGTGGCTACGAGCGACAGAAGAATCTCATCTCGTTGTTCCTGAGCCGCAAGATCGAATGCGCAAACGGCGAACAAGTCACCCCCGATGCCAAGATGATCCGAGATATGACGGTCACGTTCATCGGCGCGGGGCGCGACACCACCTCGCAAAGTATTTCCTGGTGCCTGCTCATGCTCAACCGCTACCCGCAAACACTGGGCAAGATCCGGCAGGAACTGAGCGAGAAACTACCACGTCTCATGCAGCCAGACATTGCGCTGGAAGATTTGCCTCCGAGCATGGAGGAGGTGCAGGACTTGCCGTACCTGGAAGCGGTGATCAAGGAGACCATGCGGTTGTATCCCGTTGCTGCCATCACAACTAGAACGGCCAACACCGACACGTTTCTATATGACGGTACGTTTGTCAAGGCTGGTACGCGCATCGTCATGTCTTCATACGCTCTCGCACGTATGCACAACGTGTGGGGCAGCGACGCGGAGGAGTTCAAGCCGGAGCGATGGATCGATCCGGAGACCGGCAAGGTCATTCAGGTGTCTGCGTTCAAGTATCCCGTCTTCCTGGCCGGACCGCGACAATGCCTGGGGATGAAGTTTGCGCTGATGGAGATGAAGATCGCCCTAGCGACACTGCTGACGCGATTCAATCTTCGCCTCCAGCGTGATCCATTCGCAGTGACGTATCGTCATTCATTGACGCTAGGCATCCGAGGCGACTTCCTTTTCCGCGTCACGCATCGTGTCTAGTTGAGTGGCGTCAGGATATTCAATTGCGCATTTTGGGTGTTGACAAACACGAAATGAATTGTAATGCATCTAAGAAGACCGAGACGGACGCGATTTACCACATGAAGCGAGCAATAGACCCATCGCCCCATACAAATGGCTTGTACATGAACACGTAAAGCGTAGCTGCGTTGGTCAACATGGACCCAAAGATCGTTGCCAGGAGTACGAGTCTCGATTGCTGTAGCGGGCGGGGCATCGGTTAGTGCTAACCTCCATCATAGTGAGCTGGTCAAAGAATGTCTCACCTTGCCAGTATTGAGATGGAACACGACAAATGGAATCAAGTAATATCGCGGTCTGTACATGGTCAATGGGAAGCGTGAGCACTTTGTCATCGAGAAAGCACAAGCTCGATACATACTCCACCAATGGTGACGGGATCAACACCAGCGTCACAGCGATGCCGTACACGAGAGCCCACAGGGGAGAGCGATTGCGACCTAGAGCATCAAAATCTCAGCCATAGCGTGAGCAGTTCAGTGGCAGTACAAATGATCACGGATTCGAACGACGTTTCCTTACGCAGTTCGATCCAGCAACGCCACCCGAAGAACATATACAATGTAGATGGCAGAAATTTGGCGAGAGCGTGCTTGCGGAAGAATTTCCGCCAAATGTAAAATGTGTAGTGGCGGTTGTCGGCGAGCATGAACTTGTGCACAGGGCTGAACCACTGGATCACGCCAAACACGCCGACCACGACCATCACCAGCCACACCACACCACCAATGGACTTTGATTTGTTGCGAATGGCAGCAGCAAACTTCTGGACGTAGGTGGGTGCGAAGAGGGAGACACTGAAGCCCGTGGCGAGGACGAACGTCAGGTACAACAGCTGTGCAGCATGGAAGCTGGCTTCGTGTAGATTTGTCGCCTGTAGATGAAGATAAGAGTCAGCTTGGTCTGGTAATATCAATGTGGTACGTTGGTACAGACCGACAACAATTCCACCGTTCTTGATCAGGAAGACGACGAAGGCAGCAACGATGACCACGAATGGCCACACGAGCTGAAGCAATGATGGCAAATTTCTCAGCACGACCATCACAAAGTTGATCAACACACGTCGAAACCTGCGACCGACACCAATACAGTCATATAACAACGTCGTGCGAGATTGATGGACCAGCATGCTTGTACCCGTTGCGAATGACGAGGCCTTGGCCGAGTTTCACTTCCTGCTTGTTAGTGCTGTTTATCAAACATTCACAATTTCAGCACAGCCGTCATGATCATGCACACGTTTTGACGATCGTACCCATAGATGTAGTTGCCATGCGATAGCTCCAGGCAACGAACAATCACGACGCCGGCAGTGAACGCGACCCAGATGATGTTGGTCTGTCGAAACACGACCGCTGCTGCTCCACTCTACCACTCCAAGTCTTGATGAATAAAACCATCAACCAGATTCTGAAGTCTCGGACCAATACGCACCAGTGCACTGAAGATAAAGCTGCCTCGATTGGATGGATAGACCAACAGGTTGACGCTCTCAGCCTGCGAGTACATGAGCAGCACGAAGAAGAGCGCGCCGCAATCCGTGTAATAGAGGAACGCGAAGAAGAAGTTGACTGGAAACACCGCGATCATCACTGCGTGCAGCAGGCCATTGGGATCCCTTGGCTGGTGCCCAGATCATTCATTTCCACACACACACAGCTCACGTTAGCCAGCTCACGATCACCCATCAAGTGCTGGTAAACACATCACTCACCGCTAGTTGCTGGCGAAGACGGATCAGCAAAGCGACGTTGCCGAGCGAGAATAACACGTTGACGCTGCGGAGCACTGGCAGCGAGCAGAAGAACTGACCATTCCAGCTGAGCAGTGCTGCCACGTGCGACAGCGCCGCGCCCACCAGGTACAGCCCTGGGAACGTCGTGATCTTCGGGTCCCACTCGTCTGTTCACGCCATTGCAATAATGGTTATGATACGATCCAGACACACAGAGAGGTGCGGGCTGCATGCACTCACGGAAACGGCCGGCACAGTACTGCTGCGTTTGTGGCGCATGGAAGATCTCATCCTGCGACCAGCACGACCCACCCAGCGTCAACAGGGAACAAACGCGGCACGTGCGACAGACGTGAACTCACCATATACGGCTGGTCGACGTGTTTGTTGACCTGCAGCAATAGCGCCAAGAAGGTTACGCTGGCCACAGCGAGCACAGCCGCTTGCGACGCCGTCATCGTCATCGTCATGTCCGTCCACGTTGTCTGGATGGAGGGAAATACTATTTATCACATAACTGTTTGCAATAGTATACTACTGCAAACTAAAACGAAGTTACTGTACAGTACAGTGTACGTAGTACTGTATGATCTTGTGTGGATATCCCATACTGGTATCTATCACAGGCATCGCGATGTTGTTGGATACTGTCACGCTCGTACACGCATCCCAGAGCATGACGCGCGCATCGACCAGTCCCTACCTCGGGACAGCCACGTGCGGCTGGTGTCCTCATGATCGCATTCCTGGAGCGACCAACGCCACAAGGGTTCAACGCCATAAGGGTCCGGGTTCAGGTCTCAGAGGGTGTGCCACATGCCGCAGTGTGCAATCCTTCCACCGGTTGGTTCAGAGTTCGGAACATGCGGGACCAGGCATCTTGAAACCTCGACGGAAGAAACGTCCGTAAGTCAACACCAGGCACGGACGGCCCTCCCACTCGACGGCGGCGGCGCGACGTCGAGAGAGAGAGAGAGAGAGAGCCCAACCACCACCACCACCACCAGTGCGCTGTCTGCGTGCGTTTGTGTGCGTGGGTGCGTCTGTGTGCGCTTCCTGGGTGAATCTCCCGCGTGCCAGGTGAGTCCGTGGTGGTGTGCGCACCTGATGATGACCTTGAACTGAAGATGGTGCCACGCAGACAGACACAGCGCAACAGCGCGTGGCCGTAGACAGATACGAGGATGACGGGCAAGGAGCTGGGACCGATGCCGTCCAAGAGCAGCAGTGCGAGCTTGGAGTCGCCCGGATCGAGGTCGTTCTCGTCCGAGCCGGTGGCACCCGTTGTGGCGTCGAGCCACAGTCGCCGCAACAACGCCGAGATGTCGTGGCGCATGGCGGGCCACGGCGAAGAGCACGACAGCATGAACAACCGCGTGCAAGCGGGTCAGATGGCCGCGTCGTCGTCGGGCGGATCATCTCATGCTGCATCGCCGAGCAACTCGTCGTATCGCGACGACCGATCGGACGGATCGCAAGTGACATCGGACGACGAAATGCGAGGTCCAACGCGAGGAAATGCCAACGCTGCCGCTGCGAGCAGCAACAGCGCGGCCAGTAACGAAGGCGGTGGCGGTGGAACGAGCGCGCCCACGAACAAGCGCGGCATGCACTTTCGAAGCCAGTCTCCCGACGGCTCCGACAGCGACACTGCCAGCGAGAATGGCGGATCATCAACGGCTCAACGACGCGTCTTGCCGTCGTTGGCGGTTCCATCAGCTGGCAACAGCGGCCAGCAACAGAAACACCCTGCGGATGACGAGCGGCGAAGTGGGCGCAATCCGAATGGCTCGGCGTGGACGAATGGGAACCGACCGCCGAAGAATGGCGACAGCCCTGACACGGCTGGATATCCCGTGGGGCAGGAGGAAGATCCGCCATCGCCTGACGATCAGGATGTCAAGATAATGTTCCACGGCCGCGAGGTGTATGCCGACGATTTGATCGGCTTGCGAGTTGCAAAAACGTTTGTTGGCCATGGACGTTTTCTCGGACAAGTACGCTGACACGATGCCTTGTCTGATTGGAAATGGGGTTGTGCCTGACCCACCAGTTTCTTTCGATTTTGATGAGCAGGTGGTGAAGTTTGACGATGCATCGCAGCTCTACACAGTTGTTTACGCTGATGGGGATGCAGAGGAGCTCAGCGTGGAGAACACCATCCAAGTGCTGATTCAGGACGAGATCGAGCGAGCAGACCCAACAGCACCACCAGTGACGATCAATTACCGCAAGGACCGCCCTCAAGCTCCAGATAGCCCCACAACGGCCAGCGCGGGCCAGAGTTTCGCACCACCTGCACCTGTGCATCAAGCTCCACTGCAACAGCTTGATCGGCCGGAGAAGATCAGCGAGCTGGAGGCTCAGTTTATGGTGGGTCTGTTTGAAAATCACGCTGTCCCGGAGTTGTTGCGTAAAGGCTGGAAGATCCAAACCAGCACGAATGGCACAGAACAGCGCTTCGTGGCCCCACCAGGAAACTTTCCTGGCGCAGGTCGCTGTTTCAACTCGGCACTTGAGGTCATTGAAATGATCGCATCCGATGCCGCAATGTTGGATGCGTGTTTCCCAAAGAATGTGCACCAAGCCATCACGTCCGTGTTTTCTGGCACCAGCCGCGAGTCAAGAAAGCGAAGTCAGTCAGCTCCTGGTGAAGCAGAATACTACGACCCCAAGCGCCCACGCTCAGCTCGCGGGTCACCTCGCGATGCCCATTTGCCAGCTGCGCTTCCTGGTCGCGGCCATGGTCAAGATGAACGTTCATTTGGTCTTGATGGCCGTGAGAGAGAACGTGAGCACGATGGCCATCTTGGGCACCGCATTGTCGCTCCAAGTGCAGGTCAGTACGCCGGTGGTCCACAACGACTTCCCCAAGTTTACACAGAGTCGCGAACTTTATCTCATGACTCCGGGGACCTTCGACGACCAGTCTCAGATATCCGGGGCGGTCTGACAGCACCGCTGCGACCGCTAAGCCAAAACGGAACTCCACCACCACGGTCATGGTCCGCAAACTCGCACACTCCGCCGGTCGACAATGGTGACTATCGCCGACCTTTCCCCGAAGCCGAGTGGCGCAATCGAGACGGATTTGGTATGCGTGGATCGTCACAATCAGCAGGTCTGCGTCGCGCTGAAGGTCAGTACCGAGGTGGTCAAGGTGGTGCTATGTACGAAGGCGGTCGGCCAGAAGGAGAAGGTGGCTACTACCAAGAGCGGGGCGGACTGGGACGCCACTCAAGTGGCTTCCGCCAGGGTGCGGATACGCCACCAGGCGGCTTCCGTCATGGTGGTTTGACTGGTGGCAGCAACAGTCCTGGTGACTACCGTCGTTTGCCCAACACTGTTCTATCAGGCTCATCTGCGAACGCATCAACTCTCCGGGATAGTGCAGCAAACTTTGGAGGCTCCGGTCGTCCAAGCTTCCAGCAAACATCGGGTGGTCGCGGATCGTTTTCGATGCAGGACGTGGATAGCGTGTCGTCGTCCAGGCAGCAGCCTAAATGGGATAACCAGCGACCGGTTCGATCTGATGCACAGGGAGACTCGGGAGCCTACATGCGACACCATGGCCAACATTTCCGATCTTCATCGGGCTATTCAATGGATGGAAGCGAGTCAGGGTATGTCCAAGATGTCTCAATGATCAACAGCGGTGGGACCGGCGGGAGTGCGCAACCTTAAAGACTTGCGCATCGAAGAATAACGTACATTATGTCCTGAGGTGCTATGCTAGTATTGACGATTGGGAAAGTTGCGTCTTATGGCTGACTAGTGGTGGGGGTGATATACTTGCTTGAACAAGAATGCAAAATCATGAACAAATCGTGATGGTTCCGGGCTTTATGTCGACCGAACCGTATCACGATTGTCACAATAGACTTGGTGTGAAATCGCTCAATCCGATTGTGCGATTTCACACCAAGTCTATTTCGAAGAATTTGCAGTTCCGACTCTGGAGCTGAATTTCTTCGTGGCCGCGACTGAAGAACTTGGATATCCGAGTCGTCTGCCCGGCATATATAGAACATACGGCAGACACTGCCGAATGTTCTCTGCTCAAGTTCGTGCGCGTTGCCTGTTCTTCAACTCCAGCTTACCGTTGAACGAAAACCTGAAGAAAATTCTAAAGTGTCAGCTGCTTCTAAATTCGAACATCTCAGAGGTCCATGATTGACAATACCTACCTAGCTCAAGCACTTGCGCCGCCAACAGTGCAGGCTCTGCCCTGCACTGCAGGGCATCCACCAGCAAGCGCAAAGTTGAATCCTCTCGACAAAGATCAACTATGCTTCAGTCAATCCTCGAAGGTGCACAACAGTCCAGTTTGATCGTGACCACACTGCTTGTGGCCTCTGTTTTTGTCGGTGGCTTCTACGTGTTGGTGCGTCGCCGCCGTCAGCGCGATGCATATGCAGCGTTGCCTCGACCTCCTTCTACCCTCCCAGTGCTGGGCAACTTGATCGACCTCATGTTCAAGCAGCGACTGCGCATCCATGACTGGTTTAGTGACATGTGTGCCATGTTCGAAGGACGCCATTGGCTCCTCAGCTCGCCCGGCAGGGTGCCAACGGTTGTGCTCGGCACTGTCGACGCGTACGAAGACACGCTCAAACACCACTTCGATTCGTTCGCCAAGAACAACGGCGGTGTGTCGACTGCAGAAGATTTCTTCGGYAACGGCATCTTTGTCGCTGATGGCGCCGACTGGGTGCACCAACGCAAGACGGCGAGCCACTTGTTCTCGCTCAACATGATGCGCGACATCATGGAAAGCGTCATTGCCAACTACGCTGCTGTGCTGTGCGACAAGCTGGAGCGTGCCGCCCAGTCCGATACGACTGTGGATTTCAAGCACCTAATGGGGCTGTTTGCGACCGACGTGTTCACCCGCATTGGCTTTGGCGTTGACATGGGCTGTCTCCGGGGTGACCACCCAGATGAGTTCTTCGCAGCGTTCTCTCGTGGTGCTGAGGTCATCCAAGCGCGTGGCCAACAACCAATGTTCTGGTGGCGTCTCAAGCGATGGCTCAACGTGGGGATKGAGAAGCAGATGAAAGCCGACATGAAGCTGGTTAACGACACGATCTACGACGTCATCCGTGCGTCCATCGAGCARGTTCAGACAGGCGAGAARRCCGCGAAAGACTTGATCTCGCTCTTCCTCGACAAGAAAGCCACGACCGTCACTGACGTTGACGGCCACACCACCACAGTTGAGACGACACCCGAGGTGATTCGCGATATGGCTTTCAACTTCATCGCTGCCGGACGTGGCACCACGGCTCACAGCCTCACGTGGTTCATGGTCATGATGAATCGTTATCCACAGGTACTCCGCAAGGTGCAAGAAGAGTTGCGGTGCGAGCTGCCAAGGGTTTGTGGCGGCTCACAGTTGGTGCCTACCATGGACCAAGTGCACCGCTTGGTGTACCTCGAGGCTGCAATCCGAGAAAGCTTGCGACTGAATCCTGGTGCGCCGTTCAACGCCCGCCTGTGTGTCAAGGACACTGTGCTTCGCGACGGTACATTCATCCACAAAGGCACACGTATTGTGTTCCCCATTTACGCCAGCGCACGGCTCAAGTCTATCTGGGGCGACGACGCCGCCGAGTTCAAGCCAGAGCGGTGGCTTGACGCCGAAACGGGGAAACTCGTGACAGTGTCAGCGTTCAAGTATCTCGTATTCAGTGCTGGGCCCCGCAATTGTGTGGGCGCCAAGCTGGCGATGCTGGAGATGAAGATCGCGACGGCGGCCCTGCTGGCCAAGTTCGAGTTCCAGTCGGTGCGCGATCCGTTCGAGTACACATATGAGACGTCTCTGTCGCTACCAGTCCGTGGGCCGGTCATGATGCATGTGAGTAAGGTAAACATCACGGCGTCGGCGACGGCGGGATAGCTCGGAAGTTAGTTTAGGCGTTTATGACGTGCTTATGGGATCCTGAATTGAATGCTATTTTAGTACTCGTAAATGTGTAACCTCGGGATATTGTTCACTATCTACAGTCTGCTTGGCGGCATGTCGAGTGCACCAGTATTGTGTTGCTGCTGCTGGTGTTGCATCCATACCTAGTGTTTACTGTCTGGGGTTACGCAAAGGCAGACGACTGGGAAGACTTGATCGAAGTGCACCACAAGAACGTGACTTACTTCGAGGAAATGCACGTCACAGTGCACGCTGCTGGTGGTTCTGTCAACTGGAAGCTGCTCATCAATATGATGTTCTGGAACTTTGATGGTGTGTACATGGCATCTGTCTTCGGAGGCGAAGCTGCGAATCCTGCTGGTCTATACCCACGTGCCATCGGGTTGCTCCATCATGGCAAGGCCACGAAGGATACATCCAAGATCAATTATATAGTAAATGCCTTCACGGTTACATTGACTTAATACTATACTACTACGACATAATTATCTAACATTCACGGGCGAGGTTGCGTGGTAACGGAGACGTGGAATGCGGATTCGTCGCAAGCAATCACCGCACGAAAACGGAACTCTTGAGTGACAAATCGACCTCCATCGATGGCTTGATGATTGGAACTTGCCGAGACTTCATCATCTTTCTCGCGGCGAGGTGCTTGAGCCGCACCAAGTACTCGGCAAACACTTCGGACCACTGCATTGCGAGCTCTTCCGAACCAGCAGACAGCATTAACACGCGTCCACTGGCGAGCGTGACCATCAGGCCGTTCCGGACACCTTGCGATGGTCGGGCATCGATAACAGTTTCTTCCCACTTGACGCGCGCATCGCGTTTGTCGCTCTTGCGGGAGCTGAGACGACCATTCTGGAAAACGAAGTAGCGAGACTTCCACGTCCCCGTGAGGTCACCGCGTCGCCGAAGGAAGCCCGCTGCGATTCCATTGAGGGTGCTCATGTCGTACGTTGATGGCTGGGGCGTGAGCATCTTGTGCGCGAAAGAAAGGATAAGAAGAAATGACCCATCGTTCCCAGCGAGTTGCGTTGGCGATGGGAGAGCTTCACAAAGACGTTGGCGGTGGCGACAGGATGGCTGTTCGACGCAAACGAACGCGTGATCGTTTGGATGCAATGTGCATCGTTTGAAATGAGTAGCTGAGCCGGTTGCGAATTTCCTATCATTTGCTGAAGGTAATCCAACGTTATACAGTGCCATGAATGTGTGGTTGAAGCCATAACTATCAGAAGATACAGGTTTTCCGCTATTCGCGAGAAGTGATCCAGCCACGATTGAACGAAGTGGTTGGACGATGATTGGCTAATTTATCCTTTCGATGGCCATTTGGATGCACCGTCGGTGAGACCACAAGCGACCACAAACGAGGTGCAGCACCTCGTTTGTTTGAAAATGGATTCCCCGTGAGGCAGCACGAGGAGAAACAAGCTGTTAATTCAAATCGATTGTTTGCCGACAACGACGTGAATAGCTCGTTGGAGCTACTTCTTGTCCCCAAGCAACAACACGCAAGCACGCCACAATCGCGTGCGCCTGTTGCTTGTGTCGGACGATATGACGCTTTGTGAGTGGCGGGGATCCCACGCCTCCTTCAAGCACTCCCGGAAACACGTGCTCTTTGAAAATGGGGCAAAGTGAACACTGGTAAACACCGGATCACGCGGTCTGTTTTCTTCGCGATCTTACAGGACGACTTAGTATGGCGACTGCGGTCGACCTTCCTTTTTTGTCCACATCATTCACTAAATTCTCTTGCACAGAGAGAAAAAACCATGATACTTGTGCCACACAGGCAAATGGTGGCGCATATATGCAAATCGCGAATTTCATCATAAATGTATCATAACCCGACTGGACCCAAAGCACGTTGATTTCGGCGCAGTCAGCGGGTGTTGTGGGGCCGACCGCGGGCGTCAGCACGTCGGCGGCCGACTGACAATTGGGCGCGGCAACTCACTTGTGAAAATCAGTGTGGGATAGTGACCAATAGTCGTTCTCGCCATCGCTAGGCACAATGCGACGGAACAGTGTAGTCACAATGCATCTATCGACCACCTGTACTACATGGTACCATTGCGTGGTCTCTAAGGGGGTCTAGGGGTACTCTAGATGCTATTTTATGCAGTGCTTGAGCGGACGATGTAACATAATCAATGCAGTCCGTCCACTAGCATACGCCAAGAGAAAGAACGCGCGAAGTTACTAAAACCTAATGTGAATTCTTCGGAACGTCGGAACTAGTCACTTTAAACGTGGGACCACCAGAGTGATTGTAGTTATTAAAATCCAGTAGTGCGTAAAGTTCCTAAACATGATCTGAACCGGTTCCATGTCACCGAACCGATGTAACCCCACCAATTATGATCATGGTAGGTTTTATACCCAATGCGGGACTGAGTTCCCAAGTTCCACAAAAAAATCTCTACACTGTCTCTCCATATCTCTTTTCTCTTCTACCCCCTACCCCCCTCTCTATAAATATTGTATATATATATATATATATATATAAAAGTATAGGAACTCGGAACCCGAGCCAGCAGCAGATGTCAATGTAACCAAAGCCCTTCTAGATATTAAAAGTTGGTTCCGAAAATTTTGGAACCCGAGTTCCCACAAGGCGCCGAAATAGTTGCAATTCACTATTGAATTGAAGCACCACAGCAGCTCTAGTAAGTACGACATCGTTTTGGAACCGGTTCGGAACTCGGTTTCGGAACCTCGGAACTCG
>NSDO01000045.1:248834-266660 GCA_002286825.1 Lagenidium giganteum | reverse complement strand
CAGTGAACTCAACGTCCCCACAGATGTAATATTTGGTTGTGCAGCAGTTTGAAGAGTACCAGTCAAGTTAGTGGCTGTTAGATTCCGGAATGAGCTGATGTCTTTGTTGACATCGACCATAACAACCTTCGACGCTGTGACTGTTCCTGCTGTCACACCTGACAGACTCGTCAAGTCAACAGCAGATCCCGCAATTGTCAATGATCCACAGTCAAGATTTCCAGCTACAGCAAGTGAACTAAAAACACCGGTTCCACCTATCTTTTGATATCGTTTGTCTGCAACAGCAATTGTGAGATAGTCATTTGATCCAAGGAAAAAGGAGCTATTGAAGATTGGACTATTCGTAGTTGGTGGGAGAGACATTTTTGGTTGCTTGTAAGTATATACGCTTAAGGGGGCATTCGTGCCTGACGACCCGAATGACCCCTTATCCGTTTTAACCCCACTTTTAGCGTGCGAATTCCCAATCGTCTAAAACCCGTCCAAATAAGTGAATAACACACTGACACAATGAGTGTTTTAAACGAAATCTAGAGAATCTGTAGAGGTGTTTAAATCTATCAGTGACTCTTTCGAGGGAGCTGGGGCATTCGTGCCAACTGTCAAAGCAACCTCCATTGACTTTGTTAATATCTCTCATTGAAACAAATCAATGTTCATATCCAAAAATGACCTTATAATATAAATCAACCATCTAGAGCGTCTATGCGATCGAAAATCAAAGTGTGACAATTAAAGAGTCGAAATTGAATATTTCTCGGGCAACTTTGTGTATTCTCTCTTCTATTCTCTATGTATGGCCAGGGGGCATTCGTGCCAACTGTCAAAGCAACCTCCATTGACTCTGTTAATGTCTCTCATGGAGAGAAACCATATTTCAAATCCGAAAAGGAACATATGATATAAAATAACCACCTATAGCACTTTTGTCAGTTTTTACCAAGACATAAACAAAATTCCCCTAGTTTTGCCGCATTTTACACAGTGCGGTTGGTTACTTCGCGTTCGATACTTTCGGTTGGTTACTTCGTGTTGGATACTACGCGTTTGATACTTTCGGTTTGTTACTTCGAGTTTGTTACTTCCCGTTGGATACTTTGGCGCTGGTTATTTTGGCGTTTGCTTGGGCCATGTGTGGGTGTGGGCATGGGTATAGGCTGACCCATCCTCTGATTGGCTTTTCAAGTGTGGGTGTGGGTATGGGTATGGGTATGGGCATGGCTCTTTTAGTTCAACTTTTGTGGAAGTTTTATGTGCGCTTGATGTGTGACCGCACTATATGAGCTTACCGTATCCCTGTAAGACCTTATACCCCGCCCAAAGTAATACCTGCGAGACTCAATAACCTCGGAAACATGATATGAAAAGTGACCCTTCGGACCACCTGAGACCTCTGAAAGTTTATATATCCTGTAAAAATTTATAGTATCATTTCTCACAGGAATATTTGAATTTTTATAATTATGTGTTATATTTTTTGATCACTAGTATATAGGCACAGCCAACAGACATGAGTAATATTTTGACTTTCGGTAAGTATAAAAATCAAACGATCGAAGATGTCTATGATAAAGATACTCAGTATGCTCGATGGCTACGTACTCAAGAAATTTTAATCGGATCCAAACCGGAAATTAAACGGTTTCTAGAAGATAAATTCAAGGATGGAGACAATTCCTATTTGATGACGTGGGGTAAATACAAAACCCATTCAATAAAGTGGATTCACGCTAATGATAAATCTTATTTCGATTGGCTACAAAAAAATGAGTATGTATCAAAGAATTGCCCAAAACTGAAGAAAGAGTTGGATACTTACAGTCAATAGATACTCTAATTTTTTTTACATGGGTTAATCCATTTTATTGGTGGTATCGGAAATATATACGATTTTGCTGGATTAGGATTCTTCGTAAGTAGAATATGATCTTGCAATGTTAATCTCTGATACGGTATTACCTTCGGAGGTGTGATATCCATCTTATAGTAGTTTTCGTCAATCACGATTGGATCATCCTCCGGATTGTCAATATATTGAATATCCACGCATATACGCAATCGAAGATTGCCGGCACCTTCGGTGCCTATACTATTATATAGAAACAATGGTGGAGTTAAATATTATTGCAGAGTTATATCAAAATAGAGTGAATCTCCAAGAGATATTATATGGATTACTGGAAGATGAGCTTGACAATATTGACGAAATACGTATCTTAGAGAATGCAATCGACTTTCTGAATTACTTGGCTGTCTCTCTTACTCGCAACCTTCGGTTGCCGGCATCTTCGATGCCTACTCGAAGGTTCTATCATTGAGATCAATGAATCCATTCATTAGTTCCATTTGATTATGTTGTTTGGCATACAACCAAAGTAGGCTCCATATTCCACAATACTGACTATAAGTCCCTTGAAACTGTTTGTCACTAAATTTTGTAATATTTAGTTTAGTAGGTGGTCCCTGACCCATTGAGTCAAAGTATTCGTGATTATAAACGGCTGTCCAATGTCCCACACCATTTGTAGTTCTTAATAGAATGAGATAACTCCCTGTATCGGGAAGAGGTCCATTGAGTTCAGTAATATCAAATATTCCGTCTAAAGATACATTGATCTTTTTTGCCAATTCAATTAAATCGTGATCAGATGTTACACCGCGAATGAGTCTGTCGCTAATTAATTTATTTCTCGTCATTTTAATACACCTGTATATATAATCGAACATTGAGTGCTCGAAGAATAATGAGTGATACTTATCAATTAGCAGATCAGTTTCTGTATGAAAGCTCTCTTAAGAGTGATTCTACCACAAATATCTCCAAGAATAAGCGTATTGTATCAGTATCTGATGGTAACTTTCCATCTTACTCGTCTGGTATCATTACATACGACGTTTCCTCTCAGCTAACAGGTGGTAAAGGTTTTGCTTCTCTACGCGATGCTTATATCGCACTACCTTACGTAGTGACTTTGAAAAACACTGGTGCTGCTGCAATGGCTGCTGCAGTTAATCGTTTCTGTGTCGGACTTAAGACAGGAGTTTGGAATGTAGTTGATTCACTAGCGCTTGAAATCAATAACCAAAGCGTAGTTACCGAGGGTGATTATCGGCTATATGCTAATAATATTCGCGCTATGACTGAGTGGAGTCAAAATGAAGTAGTTAAGAACGGAGCTGAAGCATTTGTATATCCCGATGACTGGCAAAGTATGTCTTTCAGTTCTACTGCTGGTACTTCAGGTGATGGATTTACTAACAATAATACTAACACTAATGGTTCAGTAGGCCTGGCTCCTGAGGGTGTCCAACTTGCTGAGAACACAGGATTTATCAATCGTGTGACTTGCAATCCTCAACCTGTATCTGCAATTGCTAGTAATGGAACTGAAACTGGTTTGAATCCTTATAACTGGGTAACTCAGCGATCCAGTGTATCGACGACTATTGCTCAACAAAATGGTAAAGGAGCATTTGTGACTACCGGAGCTACTGGGGCTGTCACAGCAGCTGCTGCTGGGCAAATTGCTGGTACATGGTACCATATGTTGAAAATCCGATTGGTTGATTTGCATCCAATTTTCAAAGAACTCGATCTAGTAGGAAATCCACAAATTAAATTGAAGCTGAAGATTAACTCTGGTTTCTGTGATATTGGTACAACTTCTACGACAATGACTCTTACTTCCACTACTATGACTAGTGGCAATACAGTCCCAGTAATGATTGCAAGCGCCGCCGCTAGCAATGCAATGAACGGTGTCCTAAGTGCTTCGGCTGGATCGCTACGACTTGCTTTTGGACCGCTCCAAAACAATTTGACTCCTGTTGCAAACATCGGAGCTTATTACCCATTTACTACATCTCGTCTATACATTCCATTCTATGATATTGCCGCTCCAACTGCTATCGTTAGTAAGCCAATTAAGACGGTTCGTTATCTAGAAACATATGCTCAGTATATCACGAAACGAGCCGGTACTGGTGCTCAAACAACTCAGCAAAATGCTTCGTTTGCGTTTCAATTATCCGGTAGTTGGAAAAATATTAAGACTATTGCTCTAATTCCATTTAGCGAAACTAGCGCTGGTCACTTTGCCACAGCCACTTGTGAGCAGTTCCAAAGTCCGTTTGACACCGCCCCATGGACTTGCCAACCCGGATCGGCGATTAAGTCATTCCAAGTCCAAATTGGTAATGAGAACCTATTTAGTAAAACAGTTGATTATGATTTTGAATCGTTCAATGACGAGTTTAAGAAAATCGGAGCGATTAATGGAAGTATCACACATGAAATTGCTAATGGTCTAATTGATGCTCAAAAATGGGCTACGGTCCAACGTATTCTAGTTGCCGATTGCAGTCGTCTCAGTAATAAGGATGTCCCACAGAGTGTAATCGTAAGCGGAACTAACGCTTGCTGCCAAGGTATGAACGCCCTTGTATTGGTATCGTACGAGAAGGAAATCCAAATCGATCGATTGACAGGTGAATGTTATGTTACCACTGCGTAAAAAAAATAATAGCTCTACCGTAGTTTTTTTATCACTTAACTCCAGAGATAAACCTTACTGAACCAATCAGCTGTAAATGGCTTGCTAGTTAATCCATGTCGCTTATAGTATCGTTCTCTTCGTTCTTTATCTTTGTGATCATATTCTTTGAATGCTTTTAGCGGGGTTGTATCGTGATATTGCTCATATGGGATACCATTTGGTCTAACTGCTCCAAATGAAACGATTCGCCCATCTGGAAAGATTGCGTCGTATTTCTTCCCTTTTCGCTTGGATACTCGAAAAGTGAAATCAACCATTGCTTATATTTATTTACTCAATTTTGCTTCAAGCTCTTCAATTCGTTTCAACATTTTTTTTATCATCATAGCATTGATCGCGGCTATTTTCGTATAATCAACGTTCATTTGGACAGCATCAATATCATCATCCGATTCTTTTTTTAGGTTCTGGTTCTCAGTCAGCGTCAATAGATTTAGATATCCAAGTCTGTTGAGATCTTGCGCAATGAATCCAATATTTGGAATAGTATCATTAGACCCCTTGTAGTTGTATTGGAATACATCAGCTTCATAGAATCTGTCGCAGTAGTCATCGTTCAGTTTCACAATGTTCTCCTTGCAACGACGATCAGAGGTACAATAAATGCTACTACACTGAATTGGACCGCTAAACGTAGCTGATACACTCACAGTAACCGGACCTAATAGAGATGTACCATAACTAGATACACCTCCCAATGCATACTGAGCTCCTCCAGCATTGAATGTATTCGAAACTGCTCCTGATACTGTAAGATATGTTGAAGGTGAAGTTGTTCCAATCCCAAGATAACCGGTTGAAGCCTTTAGAATCATTTTCGTAGAATCATTCGTTTGGAATCGAAGATCATTGTTTGAATACGTGCCGATCACTACTGAATTAGTTGTCGTGAGGCCACTCCCGTTATAGATTTGTACATCGAATACAATTGGATCAACATTGTCATTTCTGCAAGTCAGAACTCTTTCATAGGATCCATCAAGATATGAAGCACTTCCTTTAACATTTAGGACGGAAGAGATTGATGCTCCATTTACGAGCATAACTCCATCATTGCAAAGCCTTAGCGTATCGGCTAAAGTTGTTCCATTTCGCGTACTGAATACCAATTCTCCTTGCGTGGAGCTTAGCCGATCCAATCGAATACTAGCTAACGGAACATTCAATATCGAACTATCGTTCTGGAAACAGATAGCACTTCCAAGCTGCGATGTATTTGTATTGACACTTGAACCAACACATAGACCGTAATTGCTTGCAATAGAATTATTAGCCCAGTTTGAAGCTGTGCCGTTGGATATCAGGAGTTTAGTAAGGCCAGCAAGAGCACTTCCACTGTCAGCAATTAATACTTTTGAAGCCGATACAATACCAGGCGTAATGCCAGCAATTTGATTCACATCAGCAGCTGTTGCGGTGATAAGCGTCCCTCCCAATTTCAGACCAAGTGTAGATCCATTGTGAGAAACAATATCCACGCTCCCTGATGAATCGCATGTCAGTCGCCGAGTATTTGCTGTCTTTATTGAGACTTGATGGCTAGTACTTGCACCAATATCCTGAGCTCCACCCGATCCTTGAATAGTGCATATAAATGTGCTACTCGAACTAGTATTAGTGCAAGTAATTGGGCTTGATCCATTGGTAATTGTTAATGAGCTTGGTAGTGTCAAGTTTCCGGTCGATGTAATGTTTGCTTGAGCAGCTGTTGAGAGTGTTCCCGCCAAAGTAGTCGATGACAGTGAATTGATTCCAGTTATATTACTACTTGAATCTAGAACTAATGCCTTTGAAGCAGAAGCAGTTCCAGGCGTTACGCCTGCGATATATGTCGTGTCAGCTGTAGAAGCAACCGCCGTACCATTTATGAACAGCGTAGTAAAATTAGCACTGGCAGCTTCTAGTTTGTATGACCCAGTTGGTGCTCCTGTTCCAATGTTAAGATTCCCACTGGTATCGAAATATGCGCAAATAGTGTTATTTACTTGCAAACGCATTGGATGAGCGCTGAGTGTGCCAAATTTGGGTGCGATATTGGACATAGATAAATCAATAATCATATCGGTAGCTAGATCATTTGTCCATCTTTGATAAAGGGTAAAGCTTGTTGTATTATTGCTATAAATTGTATTCAGATACCCTCCATTAGTCAAATTCACTGTCCCACTTGATGTCAGCCCAGTTAGAGTTCCAACAGAGGTGATATTTGGTTGTGCAGCCGTTTGCAATGTCCCTGTCAAGTTCGTAGCACTCAAAGATCCAAATCCGGAAATATTTGAACTTGCATCAACAACAACTGCTTTCGAGGCAGTGACTGTGCCCGCAGTCAATCCAGCAATTTGATTCAAATCGGTAGCACTAGCTGTGACCAAGGTTCCGCCAAGTTTCAACCCCACAGTGGAAGCATTATGCCCAGATACATCGACATTTCCACTTGTATCAAGACCAAGTCGTCTCGTATTGTTTGTTTTGATAAAGAGTGAATTACTCGTCGATGAACCAATATCAATGGCACCTCCAGAACTTTGAATAGTACATATAAATGTGGATGTTGATGGTGTAGATGATGTATTTGATAATACAAGTGGAGAAGAGCCATTGGTGATTGTCAATGAACTTGGAAGAGTCAAGTTTCCAGTCGAAGTAATATTTGGTTGAGCAGCCGTCGCGAGAGTCCCCGTCAAGGTAGTAGCTGTCAAGTTGCCGAAGCCAGTGATATCCATGTTAGCATCAACAATGACAGCTTTTGATGCACTAACGCTACCAGCTACAACTCCAGAGAGAGATGAGAATGAACTACCTGATAGCGTTGATCCACCTAGCACTAGAGTAGAGCATGATATGCTTCCAAGGCCACTGATGTTGTTCGATCCGTCCGTTACAAGTGCTTTTGATGCTGCCGCTGTACCAGCAGTTACCGAATCTAAGTACAGTAGTCTAGTGTCATATTTTTGACAATAGAGTAGGTTCGCATCTGCTAACGTCAGGAAATCGCCAGTTAAATCGCCAAAGTAGTATGGATTATAGGTTGAACTATCACTTGTTGGAGGTGGAAATGGAAATCCACTCGACATCACGAAGCTCACGAATTTTATGACTAGTATAGTATAACACAGATAGATGTCCAGTAATCAAATTACTAACTGGGGTGGGAAACTCCCTAAAGAGTATAAATCAGCGTCGCATGGTATTAATCCAGACTTAAAGATTCAGAAACTTTTCAGGGCCATCCTTTTAGGGCCTAGTTATTCTGGAAAAAATAATTTAGTATTCCATATAATCAAACATTCACCTAAAATCTACAGTCATTTACATATCATCGCTCGAAATCCGGATCAGGAGCTATATAACTATATGCGTGATAAGCTAAATGATTTCATTACTATCTATGATCCCAATAATCCACCTAGCGTTGATGATATCAAAGCAAATGGATCTCTGCAGATGGTTATTATAGATGACTATAGTAACGATAAGCGACTGCAAAAAGATGTATTCTCGCACTATTTTACAAGAGGGAGACATAAACTACTTTCAACCATATTCTTGAGTCACTCATACTTTGCGACCGATAAGATGATCCGTCTAAATAGTGAATACGTAATGATCCTCAAAGCAAATAGCAAACGAGATCTATCCATGGTGCTAAAAGACTTTCCACTCGATCATGTGACGGAAGAGGGGTTAATGAGGGCATACCATGAAGCAACACGAGAGAAGGGACAATTTCTTATGATTGATGGGGTAAATGGAGAAATAAGGCAAAATTTTGGAAAAGTTATTACCAATCCCTGAGTATTTTGACCGATCCAATATAGGAAATAAAATTTCGGGCAATCTTTGATTGCCGAGAGCTTAGAATTAGTTACGAAACTTGAAGATGACTTCAATTATCACGCTAAGCTCTAAGCATATTGTTAATAATGGATATAATAACACTCTGGTTTATGAGTTTCCGAACAGCTCCATTAATTTCAAAAATAATCAAGTAGCTTTATGTGGCATTCAGATGTATAATTCCCAATACAACATCGATAGCTCTCAATATGGAAACACTTCATTTAGTATTCAAATGCCAACTGCTGCAACGTTTAGTTCAATATCGATTAACCTCCCAGATGGATATTACAGCTATACAGACATCAATAATTATATTCAAACCCAGCTTATCGCTGCTGGAGCATATTTGATTGATGGTAGCTCGAATAACGTGTATTATGTTAAATTGACAGATAATAGCACATACTACGCGGCGCAACTTGACTTTTCCCCTGTCCCAACTAGCTTACCAAGCGGATGGACAAGACCCGCAACCGGATTATATTCTTTGACTGGAACGGGACTTCCATCAACTGCATATACTCCAAAAATGACATTTGTCGATAATTTTACTCAAGTTATTGGATTTACGGCTGGCCAGTACCCATCTTCCTCTACAACGACAGTTCAATCCTTTCTAAGTAATACAACACCTCAAATTAATCCAGTATCTTCCTACCTATTGAGGTGTAATCTAATTGATAACTCTTACAGCTTGCCTCCTGATATTTTAACAAGTTTTACATCTCAAGGCACGAGTATCGGTCAATTAATTGATGTCAAACCAAATGAATTTAGCTGGATTGATATTTCAGATGGAGCTCGTGCAAATGTATCTTTAGTTATAGTTGATCAATTGGAACGATTTGTAAGGTTCAGAGATACTCAAATTGTAGTTCAATTACTCATTCGAGAGAGGAGACCTCTCTAGGCGCATTGAGCAAGCTCAAGGGTCGAAGACCCGCGAGTCTTGCGACTCGAGAGTCTTCTCTCAGCCTTGAGGGAGAGCTGGCTCTCGTGTCCGAAGGACCGAGGGTCTGCGACCTCGGACCTCCGTCTGTCTCCGACCCCAAAGCTTGCTTTAACAAAGCCTTAGAGCACTACCGAAAAAAAAACTCTTTTTTCTCATCTAGTTTAATTTAAAAGATCCGCCGGACTTCCGCTTAGCTCGAAGTGCGGCCATTCTATCCTTAGCAGCTTGCGATCCCTTAACTAGGCGGCCTCCCGATTTAATGCCAACTCCAATTTGATTTCCAAGTTCCTTACGAACCGCATTTACAATACCAGGCTGGCCCGTGTAAGCGCCCAACGCGTTTGCTCCTTGATCAACAAATCCACTGACAATTGGCTTAACTACTGGCCAAATATTTTCCTTCAACCATGGATAGGCCTTATCCTTGATCCAACTCCATACACTGCCGCCGGATTTTATACTACCTCCGGCTTTTGTAGAATGATAATCAAGATCATGGCGAATCTCACCAGGCATAAACGCGATACGCGCTCCAGTTCCCTTCTTCTGGGACGCAATAATTTTTTTCGCATTCTCTGGATGAACTACCAGTTGTTGATCTCCAGAGAGATCGTTCGCTGAGAGGGTAATAGCTCCACCATTCAAAGCTTTCTTAAGCTTAGATTGAGGAATCGCTCCAACTTTAACAATATGATATCCGTGATGTTTCATGAGGAAGAAGTGTTATGATCTATGTATATTACAGAATAGACATAAATTAATAAATTAAAGAGAAAATGTCTTTGGCTTACGTGATTTATACGCTGAGAATCCCTTTCCAATTTTTACGATAGCTGATGGTTGTTGCTGTTCTTTAATCGATAGCTTTTCCATTGTCTCTAGTAGTTTGGACTGATTCGATTTTGCTGCATCATTGTATGCTTGCTTTGTTTTAAATTTTGTCTTTGGATGCTTAACGTTGATTATAATCATCGTATATCTAAGCGTCGCTTATATTAACTGACTGATAATTTGATCAAATTTTTTGTCCGAGATGATACCCTTTTGATACATACGCATCGTCAAAGGCTTTAGCTCTTTCTTAATTTTTTCATTATCGTTTCCCAGACGGAGCTCTCCCAATAACTTATCGAACTCTATTTTCAAACCGGCATTTTTAGTTTCAGGATCTTTGATTGGCATCTTAAATGCGTGTTGCAATCGTGCAATTTTTAGAATGTCGTAGAATACTTGCTTTTCATTATCCTCCAGCTGATTGTATAACTCATTATCAAGTTTCTTGTCAAATACAAGCGACTTAATTAAGTTTTGTAATTGGTTTGAGAGTTTTATTTTCTTTGCCATCATTCCACCGCCCTGATGCCTCATAGATAGATATCCTTCATGAAGTGCTTTCAAGTTAATAAATTTGCTACCGATAGGGCGATACAAATAATCCTTGTATAGAACATCATTACAAATACCAGCGCCTCTTAGTCCTCGACCAATTAGTTTTCCACGAGTAGATAACCCAAGTCCGTTGAGCGAGTTGGTGGTCATGGTGTAATCACTGCTCTCTTTAGCAAATGGCTGAAGCAATCCTTGCAATGCTGGATAATCGTTAGGTGATTTTTCAATTACTTTGACCATGAGATCTAGCGTTTGCTCCCAGTCTATTTTCTCCTGAAGCTTCTTCCTTCTCGCATTTGGCAGCTTTTTGCCGTTTGCCGCAGTTATACTAACATCTCTATCTAACACCGCACTATCTTCGATCCGTCCATTTCTTAAAACTGGATGAAATTTCCCAGCTAATCCAGGATGATTCTTAAACAAAGTCAATATATAATCTTTAGAACCTTCTTCAACCATACTTCCTGACACTGGAACATCTGGACCAATTGCCAAGTCTTCGAGGCGCATTGATGGGGGAGGAAAGCTTGCTTGGCCAACCTTTTCTTCACTAGCATAATTATTTCTCAAGAGAATATGCTCATATGTTTTTACCCAATCATACTGAGATGGATCTTTACGGGATTTATTTCCTGTTTTGGCATTTAACATCTCTCCTTTTTTTCCAATTACTACATCTGGATCCATTTTCTCATTTTTTTTCCCAATTGGATGATGTCGAAGAATGACGTAAGTCGGATCCGCCCTATAAAGTGCCTCTATTTGTGACTTCGCGCGTGATTGAGCAACCGCTTCATCTTCTTCCTCAATAGCCTCAGATTTAGGTGCAATTAGTAGATCAGCTTTTGGTTCAGCTTTTGGCTCAGTCTTTACTGGCGTTGTCAGTTGAAGAGTCTCAGCTTTTGGCTCAGTCTCAGTCTTTAGTGGTTTAGGTGCCAACAGACTAATCCTCTTGTCTTGATCAGCTGACCAGTCAGCATTTTCATACGCGGCTTGCTTCGCAGCATCGATACGTTGGTCATATTCGATTTGTGCCAAAAATGCTTTTTGCTTATTAATTTTGTCTTGTTTGTTCTTGTAGCTAGCGAACATTATATCAGTATTATATCAGTGTGTGAAAAATTGATCACGTTTGTAGGTTATCAAAGTATTGCTTCTCTATATTACTCATTTTGTTTTTATTTACGAGTCGTAAATTAGATTGAGGTTCGTAAGTAGGATCTTTGAAATCTTTCCATTTGACAAGGTATGAGTATTTACCATTTTTCAGCTTCTTATGCTCTAATATCTTTTCCACCTCCCAGATTTGATTATCATCCAACGGCGCTTCTGTTGTTTCCGCATTGACAATTTTTAAGTCATTGACTGGCTTGTATAAAATGTGATTATTCTTTGACCTTATACGCATTTTTAATCCATCGAGACCAATCACTTCATATGTAGTTCTTGAGTATTTTGCACCTTCTTTATCGAATGGATTTGTCGATTTCAAGCGATATCGCACAATCGAACCAGATGGAATACCATTTTGAACTTGCTTGGCAATACGCTTGTTGTAAGCTATATCATCAATCATAACATTTCCTTTCATTTGATTCGGTGCTCCGTTGATTGCTGAGTGATACGATGTGTTGTAATTGGAAATCGCATCATTCAAAATACTCTGTGTGAGCTTCTTAAATTTAAGAAACCCCTTGATCTTTGTAAGTATTGCCTTGATGGTTCTAATGAAACGATCTATTTTACCGAGGACAGTATGATCGCCAACAAACGAATTAGCATGTGAAATTGAATTGCGTTTAAGAAACGCTTCAACTTTATCATTTATGAATTCTGACCCATTATCGGACATCAGAGCAGTCACTTTGTTTTTGGTAATAAATTCGTCAATGGCTTTTAGAATTGTTTCGGCTTGTTTGTTTTTCAATAATCTTGCATATCCGATTCGACTATTGATATTAACTGCTATCAGGATAGGTTGCTTTTCCCAAAACGCTAAATCTATTTGCCATTCGTTTGGGTTATTTGAAGCAATTTTGAATTCAGGATACTTTCTGTTTTGAGTCGAATATTGTTGGATATTTGCTTGTGTCTTATACCATTCATTTACTTGCTTCTTCGTGATACTTTTATTGATTACCTTCGCTTTTCGATAGAGTTTGTCAGCTCCGACAAATCCTGTCTTTGGGTCATTATATAGTTTATATAGTAGCGACCGTATATCTTCCATGGTAACCGTATATTTAGAATGACACATTGCGAGTAAAATTAGATCTTTTCGAAACCGTTTGAGTCTTTGAATTGATATTGATATGACAGAGTTCAGTTAAATCGAATGACATTGACTCACCGTTGAATAGCTTCAGATATTTCTCGTAAGCGTTATCTTTGAAAAGCTTTGATGGGATACCTTTCATACGAATATGAAGACCTTCAACATCATTTCCATCACAAGCTAACATATCCAGATAGCTCTTCTTTCCGAGGAAGATAGACTCTTTAGCAAAGATGTTTCCTTTCGAACCCTCGAGCTCGAAATCCACGTGAAACTGTCCCATCTGCTTTCCGATCAATTCCTTGTTGTATTTCTTCTTGTATGCATCGGCGAGTAGAGGTACAGCGTCATAGTCAATATGCATTGAATCGGTGTCCTGGTACCAAATCTTGGCGTCAATATCTTCTGCCAGGCACATCACACGATTCATGATATGCTTACTCGAGTCGAGAATCTGAACACCAAGATGAACGGCACTGAAGTGTTGTGACAATGCCTTGTGCTCTTCAAACATTGCCAGATTATCACTAATTGGCGTTCGTGAAATCATTTTGTGAATGTTCTTCTTTGTATATTCATCGATCTTCTTTTGACCACCGCTGACGAATACCTTCTTTTTCACGATTGGCTTCATAAGAAGCTTACCATATGAGCTATTCATCATCAACTTTAGAACGTTCTGAAGAGGATTACCTTCAGCTTTGTATTTAAGACGATTAGCAAACATCTTCCGGATCACCTTACAGATGTTATCGTTAAAGCCTTCGTTCCAATAACAACCTTCGATGACTCTGTATTTGGCATCCTGAAATCGTTCGATGTCTTCGAGTGCCTGTTTCCCAACAACCATTGTCTTTCCAACGATAGCATTCGTGAAGTTACGAGCCCCGTTTTCATAGAAGCTCAACAAAGGGAAGTGGCGGTTCTTACCAATAGAGTCAAAGCGAACCCGAGCGACATAGTAATCAGCATCGGATGGAATCTCTCCCTTGAATAACTTCGCTTTACCTTTGACATATCCTTTCAATTCACTCATAGCGGAAGGATATAGACTGACAGCGTCAAAATCAGCAAGCTTGTGTTTGATATGATGCTTCTGATTATCCCTGGTCATCACGCGTCCCCCAACAGTGGCTTCTCGCATGAATCCAAGCAAGACGGAGTTCATCTCATAGCAATTATCAAAACATCCTTGATTGTGTTGATAGGAAAGTGAGAGTGATGAGATACTCAAGAAGCGATACACATCAAGTTCGAATTCCTGATGGACAAGTTTTCTAAACGCCTCGAAGCATGCTTTGAGAACATCCACATCACGATTGCAGTAATGAGTGGCATACATCTGACAATCAAATTTGTCATTGCTCACAGCACCAATCTTCGACGCATTCGTAATCAGAGTATCCTTATCTTTGTATGATTCTAGATACGCAATTGGCCATTCAGATTGAAAGTTATGCTCATTGATCAGATTGTGAGGAAAACACTCCTTCTCCAGCGAAATGTTTGAAGATGCCTCCTTGAACATCTTTGGCAGTTCGCTGAGTCCGCCAGCTAAGAAGCTCATTGCGTCTTTAATAAGAATCTCACGACCTTGATAGAAGCCATGTGCTTGTTTGACCTTCGTGCCACAATCAATCATATTAGTATCCTTAGAGCTAAATGTCATATGCTTCAACAAGAATCGACAATCAAATCCAGCGTTGTAGGCCCACAGAAGATTATAGCTTTTGATAGGAAGCGCTTCTAGGAATTGCTTTTCACATCCGAATCCATAAATATTTTTGGTTTCGCTAAATAGAGGCATATAGAAACCATGTTTCATATCGACGCTCGCAATACAATATGAAACGCAATATGGAACATGGATGTTATCGATTGTGAGAGTTTCAAAATCAAAATACACAACGTTGAATTTTTTCCTTTCGTAAATTTGTTTTGTTTTTCTGTCAAACCCCTTGAATGGAGCTTGTCCGAGTTTCAGATTTTCCTTACTCTCGACCAGTCCCATTTGTTTGAAGTTACAATCGCTAAAATCTTCGGCATTCAATGATCGGACTTCTTGAAATTTGTTGTTGAGAAGATAAGGCATGTTTTGCTGAGTGATTGTCTCCAAATGTGTTTCACGATGATGAAATAAATAGCTAATCACTTCATAACTATCAAGTAATTTGATTTGCTTGTTATTAAACGACGCTCGAGCATTTTTGACAATGAAGTCAGTTCGTTGATGTTCTTCAACTAAATCTGGATTATCGAGAGCTGCTTTGGTGATCTTTGTAGGTTTGATAGCAAATAGATGCTCCCCAACAGAACCAAGCTTGATAACATTATCACATTTAACTCCATAGAAAGAAATCTTGCTATCTGCTCTGCCAGTTTGCTTCGATTTGTATTGCTTAACTGAGATGTAAAGATTGAATGCGTTAGCAGTCTTTCGGATGAAATCAACAGTAGCGCCTGAATTAAACATCGTTTGCGAAATCTGCTTGACAATCTTTGGATCAACTCCTGCTTTGTGGAGCGCGAAAAGGAAACATGGATAATTCACTGCATCATAATCATCCGAACTTGTTTCTGGATCGAATGAATCCTCATTATCTTCTTCCAAAAACGCAATATCAGTTGGATAGACTTGAAATGCTTTAAGATCATAGTCTGTTTTCGTCAGATAACGAAAGAAGTTCTTTCGCTCCGAACGAGAACGAGGAGGATTCGGTAGCCATTCAGTCTCAATCCTGGTTGATGGTAGAATATTCAATTCTACATCCGCTCCCGAGCTATATTGATTCTCTTGATCAATAAATAGATTATTGATGTTGATTAGGCGATCCTGGAGATGATATGTCTTTACAATGGTTCCATCTGAATCCTTAAAATGAATCAAAAGCTTCTTGTCAGCTGGTGAAACAATCTTCTTGCGAATGCGGTTGAAACGGCTCAATGGTAGATCAAATTTACCCGTCGTCGTATTGATAGCTTTAAGAGCCGCTTGATCATTGGTCATCTTAGCTGCGCGAAGCGTCTTCGCAATTGTATTAGCTTTGGTTTGCTTGAATGTATTTACAACCTTCTCCATTGCACGTGTTGTCATCCTCCAATCAACTTTCAGTTTGTTGTTCTTAGCAAACTTGTAGATGCTACTACGATACTTCTGAGCATTCTTTAGAGCAGTTGAGATTGGCATTTTCGTCGATGATATCTTAAGATCGATGTACTATATTAGGAGTTTCGTCCCTTAAGATTGAAAATTATATATCATTGCAAATAAAAAAAAATTGAAACATTGATATCATCAAATTGTTTATTCCTTTTTACTCGATAAATTCTTTCTCTGCACCTTCCGCTTTTCGTATAATGCTTCTTTGTTGGCTGTGTCATATTCTTTCTGTTTCTTAATACGAATCTCACGAGTCTTCTGGTAATATCGCGCGTTTATTTCCTTTCGAGCGATAGCTCGTTGTTCATCATTCTCATAAATTCGTTTAACCATTGTCGCAATGGAAGATTAATTTTGTATTCTATATTATTCAAATGATTTTTCTTAAGATAGACTGGTATCTGAGTATTCATAGATATGGCATAGCTTATTCCGCTGTAGTCGCAATTCATTATAATGCTTCCAGTAATCTTTTTGCTTGCCAAAAATATTCTCAAGTACAGGTTTGTTTGATCTATCTCTACAAAATGTTTTCAATTCATAAACATCAGTCAGATCATACACGTATTCATTTAATTTGTATTTGATTAACTCGAATTGTTTGATTGTTGAATAATTGTCAAAATATTCTTGCATAGCGGATATTTCACGTCTCATCTGACATATTTCTGTTTGTAACAACGTGTTTTCACTTTTTAGATGCTCTGTCTCTGTTTTCAATAGGGTATTTGTTTCATTCAAGCATGATATTTCATTGTTCTTCTTCGATATTGTCTTGTTCAAATGTCTAATCTCATTCCTCTTGTGGTCAATTAGCGCATATTTTTTATGAATATGACAGATATCTTTATTTTGTGATATCAGACACTTCACACCGAATTTGGTTAGATAGTTGCACATCTTGTTATATTTATTCCTTGAGTCTTAAGATGAGTGTTGGAATGAAGGACCCATTAAATATATTCCTTTGTAGATGCTCTTGGTGGTTATTTTATATCATATGTTCCTTTTCGGATTTGAAATATGGTTTCTCTCCATGAGAGACATTAACAGAGTCAATGGAGGTTGCTTTGACAGTTGGCACGAATGCCCCCTGGCCATACATAGAGAATAGAAGAGAGAATACACAAAGTTGCCCGAGAAATATTCAATTTCGACTCTTTAATTGTCACACTTTGATTTTCGATCGCATAGACGCTCTAGATGGTTGATTTATATTATAAGGTCATTTTTGGATATGAACATTGATTTGTTTCAATGAGAGATATTAACAAAGTCAATGGAGGTTGCTTTGACAGTTGGCACGAATGCCCCAGCTCCCTCGAAAGAGTCACTGATAGATTTAAACACCTCTACAGATTCTCTAGATTTCGTTTAAAACACTCATTGTGTCAGTGTGTTATTCACTTATTTGGACGGGTTTTAGACGATTGGGAATTCGCACGCTAAAAGTGGGGTTAAAACGGATAAGGGGTCATTCGGGTCGTCAGGCACGAATGCCCCCTTAAGCGTATATACTCTTGTATATCGTTACAATGATAAACTTCTATGAAACCATAGACAAGAAGAAGCTCAAGAAGTTTCCGAAGAATGAGCATTTCGAGTTGCCCTTTCGCATGTGCGTAGCAAGTCCATCGGGCAGCGGGAAGAG
>NSDO01000045.1:215970-240287 GCA_002286825.1 Lagenidium giganteum | reverse complement strand
ATTTATAGAGAGGGGGGGTAGGGGGTAGATAAGAAAGAAGATATGGAGAGACAGTGTAGAGATTTTTTTGTGGAACTTGGGAACTCAGTCCCGCATGGTGTATAAAACCTACCATGATCATAATTGTTGATGTTACATCGGTTCGGTGACATGGAACCGGTTCATATCAGGTTTAGGAACTTTACGCACTACTGGATTATGATATCTACAATCACTCTGGTGGTCCCTCGTTTAAAGTGACTAGTTCCGAGGTTCCGAAGAATTCACATTAGAATTTAGTAACTTTGCGCGTTCTTTCTCTGAGCGTACGCTGGTGGACGGACGTAATGGATTAGGTTAAATCGTCCGCTCAAGCACTGCATAAATTGATATCTAGAGTACCCCTAGACCCCCTTAGAGACCACGTTAATGTACTACATGGTGTCATCGCTGAAGCCGACAACGTGGATGATAATCGGCACGAGCAACGCGGAGACAGTCCCCTGTGTCAATGTCGTCAAAATGACAATGATGACATCAATGGCCATTACTTTGGTGAAGGCCATGACTATCAGCAGCGCCTGGGGAATCATCGCAATCGTCAGCACCCACTTGGCACCGATACGGCGGACCAAGAAAGGCAAAATCCACGAGTAGAAGTAGCCGACGATGTTGGAGATGAGGTCCGTCGAGCCGCCAGCAACTTGCACGCCCTTGTTGTACTGGTTCTGCTCGTACGTACAGTTGAAGCCGCAGGTATCTGCGGCTATCGCGTCGCCGCCGAACACTTCAATGCCGAAGAACTGGCCCTTGCTGCCGTTGTACGCGGTGAAACCATACTGAATGCAGAAGTAGATCGCGCAGAAGACCACTAGATCACGCGGCAGACGGCGCAGGCCCGTGATGATCGAGCCAAACGCTTCCTTGATGCGCGTCCAGCGCGACACTTTGGCTTCGTCTTCGCTGATCGCGACAGGTGTTTCATTGGCCACGTAGCACGCAATGCCGACTGTCAACAGCATGGTAACTGACAACATACCAAGGAACCAGGGCAAGCTCTTGTGGGCAGCACCAAATAGATAGATGTAGCCTGCGACCAAGATGGAGCCGATCGTCGACCACCCATGGCCAAGCGCGGCACCTGTGGTCTGACGGTCACCAGCGAAATCCGAGATCAACAAGACTGCTGGCACTTGTACGATGTTGACCGTGATGTCCATCCAGGCGAAGAACACAACAGTGAAGAACGCCGTCCATGGGCGATGCGTCGGATTGCCATTCTTTCCATCACCATAATCCCCCAGCGCTTCACCCATCTGTCGCGTGTAGCCCATCAATGTCCAGCACACTGCACTCGCGATGGAGGCAAAGATGAGGAACGGACGTCGTCGCCCCCATGTGCTGGTGCTGCGATCGCTCAAGACGCCGATGGTCGGTCCGACGAGGATGCCCGAGAGCGGGCCAATGACCTGTGTGATCTGGACCGTCCACTTGGGCAGCATGGTACCCAAGTACGGACCCATTGCCGCCCATTGCGCTGCCCATGCCATCATAATTCCCATACGCGGCATCGAGATCAACAGCAGCTTGAAAGTCGACACGCCCGTGGTCGCACCAGGCTGTTTTATATCTTGCTTTTGCATCTTGCGGGAGAGCGCGGCCGACCGCTTTGCAGCCTCTGCGTCGTCATCACGCAGATCAAGCAGCTTCGCTCGGTCTGTTGTCCATGCACACGCCCATCCACACTGTTAATAATCCAGCAGAAATACTAATATCGGAGCTTCTGTCACCTTTATCGTCTTCGTTCTTCTGCATTTGCGAGCCCGAGGTGATTCTTTTCAGCGTGATGCTTACCAAGTGCGCTTCCCCGCGCTGACTCTGCGCTTGCTGAGCAAATGCGACACTGGTCTTCGTGACACCCACAGCCACTGCACAATGTGTTGCCTCGTCGGGCTTCATGAGCGCACATGTGAGCACATGCCGACGAAAGAGAGAGCGAGCTCGGACGACGGCGCTCTGTGATTGGCCAGAAAATGAGTGTTTCGGCTCCGGCTGGATTTCGCAGCCACAGCCGATGAAACTTCGATGTGTGCGATTGGTATTTACCTTTGATAATTACCACACATATTTGATTCACTGTCTGGGAAATTATTGTGGAAAATTATGGATCGTAAATTACGAAGTTTGGCGGGAAAATAAACAGTATGACCCACATTGGGCACCAGTGGTGCCCAATGGGTCATACTGTTAGGCACCAGTGGTGCCCAATGTGGGTCATACTGTTTATTTTCCCGCCAAACTGTGCCGCACCACATATGATTTATAGCGAAGACTTTTGCAAAACTGAAAAATCTATCGGGAGATAAGCGGCAGGGTCATGCTACGAGGATGGCTTATTCGGACTGAGTGGCTGCCATGTAGAGTGCCCACGATCGTGTGAGACCGTCGTCGAGCGCTGTGTGCTGCAGCTTGTCCATCGCGACTTCTTTGTTGATTGCGGCGTAGTTGGTGTACAGGATGGACAGCCACGTGTTGGTGAAATCGTCCTTCGCAACGATTCTCTCCTTCGACAGCACCTGATCCCATTCCTCCTGCACGAACTTTTTGGTGCGTACAAATGGCGTAACGGGAGACACCGGGAGCATTTGAATACCATGGATGCAATACTTGGCACCGCTAAACCAAGTGGCGTAGTCGGCTTTGTTGTCGAAGAGAATGCCCGTGACTTTGTTGGGAGTGAAGTTGGGCGGGTGCACTTTGCTGTCGTCTGTGAGCAAAAAGTACGTGCGCACAGCCCGAGCATTGAGCTTGAGCATGAGACGACCGATCCGCTCAACCCGAGAGTCGTTCGTGGCTCGGCCGTAGAGCATGAGCGCGAAGTGGAAGTTGATATCTTCCGATGTGCTCTCTTCGTCTTTGCCGTCGGCTAACGGTGTAATACCGTGTGAGTACGAGTGACCGCGATACCAGTCAAAGTTGCGGAACWTGGGGAAGTACTGGTCGTCGGCCGATGGATTGGCCACGTCTCGCACCAATAAATCGGTCATTCGGTTGAGTCTGTTCAGGTGTTTCCACGACGGATCCAATCGGTTGATGATCGCTGCCGTCATGATCCAGTAGCCATAGTGGAAGTGGTGGTCGTTGTACATGGTGTTGCCAAAATCGACGTTGACGTCATGCTTCTTGAAGCCCTCCGAGCTGACAACACCACCATACACCGTGTCGTACACAAGCGGATAGCGCATGGTGTTGTTCATCAGTGGTGTCACAAAGTCTTCAAGCTTGTCAAGGCAATCACGCCGCACTCGCGCACGATAGTGCTCAGGGATCGTGGCGTCATCGTGTGCCATTAGACACAATGATGCATACTTCTGAGCCAGCTTGCCGTTGAAGTAATAGCTTCCACTGGCAGCGAGCTTCCAGTCGGCATACATTTCTAGAAAGAGCACTTCAAAAATTTTGGTTTTCGCGGCAACCTCGTCACTCATGCGCTGCTGCGGGAAAAAGTCCGCCGTCATGTCAAGTGGATCATGGAATCGCCACACTGGAGGTTGCGTGCTCGTCACCAGCGCTTGTAGCTTGCCGCGGGTTGTAGAATATGTCTCGACACCAGTCAACTCGACGGCAATCTCCGCACTCAGTGTCTCAATGTGGTGCGTCTGAGCGAACTGCAGCAGTCCAGAACCACAGTCACCGCTGGTCTTCCACTCAAAAGTGTATGTGTCTTCATCATCCGCATGCACATGACCACCGTTCACCACGCACCCGTGATACTGATCGTAGGCTGCAAGAGATTCGTCATTGACAACGTACGCGATTCGAGCAAGCCCGGTGAAAAAATTCAGTGCCAGCAGCTTGGTGAAACCTTCGAGTCGCAGCGTGATCTCCGATGACAAATACAGCACCCATTTTTCTCCGCTGTTGAATTCGACCACAAATCGATCGCCTTGAATCTGCATTCCGGGGAACGTTCCTTGCCCATTGATGCGAGTGAACGCATAGATGGACACAAAGTGAGGCGTCAGGTCTGAGTACTGTGTCGAGACGTAGGCCATGCCGTTGACGAGGCTGGATTCCATGCTGCGCGATTCATCACCAGCGTGCATGCGGATTTTCACACCGAGGTCATCCCAATCATAAACGGCAAGCGTTGGGGCGTCTGGAGCAAACTCTTGCGCCGAAAAAGTGAACTCGTTGAGTAGTCCGTGCAGATAATACTTGATGGCCTGATTGTTTCCGCTGCGACCTCCAAATGCGCGACTTTTGTAAGGATAGTTGAGACTGAGACCGTATGGGGCAATGGCGATCGACGGTCGCACCGAGTACGGGTTGGTCCAGATGGATTGCACTTGYTTCTCCTTACACGATGCGATGAGATTTCCCCACCATTTATTAGTTGGGACGGGTTTGGTGTGGACGAGATCGTTCGACACAAAGCGCGGTGGCAGAAGCTTGCGGTGACCATCACTGTGCTTGAGAAGATCTGGCGGTGGCAGATCCGTCGACAACGCCTGAAAGAGCGTGTCACCGGGTGTTGGTGGCTCCTTGCGGACGGCATGAGTGCTTCGTTGGACGCCGGACCTGTATGCAAAGCCAACAACGATTACAAGGAAYGCAACTCGCCCAAGCTGTGATACGAGCGACCGTCTGGCCGCTCGTGCGTCAGCGCGGCGCTGACSGAGGAGGGTGACTCGCTCTTTCCGACGCAAAAGCACACAGTCAACGCATGAGCCCACCGCAAAGTAACAACAGTGAGATCATCGCTTGCTGCTCACCTTCTTGCGAGTGCGAGCTGGAAATGACTTTCTTCATCTTGGTGCTGCTGGAAGTGCGCAGGGTGGAAGGAGGGAACGGCTCGTCTGGGATGGGACCCCGTGTCTGTGCTGCCAATGGGACACTGGCACAGGGATTGCTGCAAGCCACAGCGCTCCACGTGCGCCAGCGCTCTCCGTTTCCTTCAGCGCACACCAACGCTCGAGGAGCACGTGAGCTCCAGTTGAGCCATCGCGATGTACCGGTCGTTTCAAAGAGATCAGGAATTCGTAGGCGCTGGATGGCTGCGCTCCGTGATTGGTCAGAAAGTGAGTGATTCAGGGTTGGAATCTGCATGCCATTCCTTCTCGCGTCTCGCGGCAACAGTTGCTGTGGGGCAAACCCATCATCAGCCCATGCAATGAAGGATATGTCGGCAGCCTTGAAGCCAGCGCTAAAGGCTGTGGAGAATGTCATGCTACGAAAGCCCTGCGGTTGAAGTCTTTGCTGCACGCTCATCGCATAATTGTGGGTTGGTACGTTTTTCCATTGCTGGAAGGGAGGGGCACGACCTGAACAATTCAAGCGTCTCAAGTGCACAGTGTCGCCAGCCATTCCTTCTCTTTCTCACTCAAGCGGCGCGGACTGCTGGCGCACATTTCACAGACAAGGTCAGACCTAGCCACAAGACCACTCCAACAAGTGCCCGCTGTGGAGATGCAATTTGCGCAAGACGTGAAACCGGTTGCGTTGCGGATCCACATTCACGAATGCCCCTTGGTCATCAGCCAACAGGCACAGAAAGCAGCAGCTGAACGATTTGGTGCTTAGTGAAGGGGAGACGTGTGCGCCGTGCGAGCTTTGCCGACTGCCCACGAAGCACCACACCTTGTCGTCTGTGAATGGCACTGACGATCTGGATGATCATCCATCACATTAATGCTTTGAGGGTTATTTCGAGATCGATGACCGATTGGATGCTTCGGAGATCGGAACGACATGGCTTGAGATAATTCTCTACCACTCCGTGGTCTTGAGGAACTTGGGTCAAAGACATTTCACGATTGGAGCCAAGAGCGCAATGGCACTCGAGTTTGCTGGAAGCCTGCGCAATAATGAGCTGTGTGAGCGAATCCGCGAAGCATCCATCGAGCGCCGCTGCTGTGGCTCGCACTGATTGGACAAGCGCGGAACTTACGGTGAAAGCACCAAGTGTGTAATGACGCATAATCAGGCTGCGACCAGTGATTCTGTCCTGATTATTGCGATAAACTGCGTCAAGGATTGCGACAATGCCGCTCCACACCACTAACCGACCGAACACGACACACATGACCGCACTCGAAGCTCCGAACTTCAGTCTTAAAGCTACGTGCTTCATCAGAAGCGAGCGGCTAGCGACAACCTTAGTGCTACGATGAAGGTTCAACGGCGCCGCTGGTGTTGGTAGTGACATTTGTAGCTGCTAATGGCCACGGCAACTTCAGTGTCTCTTTCAACGACTCCATCTCCGCCAGTGGGTGTCGGTCGAGTGTGACGCCCCATCGATGCCAACGGAAGCCATGCGACGACCCCATCCAGCTTCAAATCATGAGATTCCCACTGCTCTCAAGTCCACAACGTCATTTAATGTTGATACTCCAACACCATCGAGTGAACGTGTTCCTACTCCAACAGCGGAACATCGGCACCATCGACAACACGCTCGTGAGTGGCGTGGCATATTTTTCCGCACGATACACCGACCTGACACCACGCATCGAGCCGATCTATGCGATCGTCAAGATCAACGGTACAGGAGTGTCGCCTCAAAGGTGAGTTCGGATCGCTTCGTCATCGACGTTAATTCTTGAGGCGTACTCGACAACGCGCGGGAAAATGCAGGCGCTGGTGACCACGAGCAGTCCGCCGGTGTGGAAGTTCCACGACTCTAGCGACATTGTCGCGGAACTTAATCCACGCCAACGACCAAGCAGCGATGACGTGACCAAGTACAACATGCACGAGACGCTGGAGAAAGACATCGACGCCGACTGGAGCATTCCGTCGGGCGGTAGCTACTTCTTCCCGCAGGCAAGTGGGTGCAGAAGTACGCGTCGCTGTGCCTCATGGCCAACAACTGGAACAGCCCGCTGGCCTACGACAAGATCTACCGCGGCATCGTCAGCACCGAGGGCTTCAAGGCGCACGACCCGAACGCCGACTTCGGCAACTCGATGTACAACCACACTGCTACTGGATCCTGGCTAGTGCCTGCTCAACCACCTATCACCAGACTGGAGTGGGCTGCGCGACCTCAAACGCATGACCAACCTGCTAGTGAGAGACGTGGCTAACCCATCATGGGATGACCAGTACTTCCCCAAGTTCAGCACCTTGACTGGTTCCGCGGCCACTCATACTCGCACGGTGTCACGCCGTTTGCTGATGGTAAGGACGAAGAGAGCACATCGGGAGACATCAACTTCCATTATGCGCTCACGCTCTTCGGTCGTGCCACCAACAACCATGAGCTGGCGAACGTTGGTAGTCTCATGCTGCGTCTCAACGCTCGCGTCGTCAAGACGTACTCCGTGATGACCAACGTCAACCGCGCTCAGCCGACCAACTTCCGTGGCAACAAGGTCAAGGGCATTCTCTTCGACAACATCGCTGACTAATCAACCTGGTTCAGTCCTGAGAAGTAATGCATCCACGGCATCCAGGTGCTGCCGTTCTCGCCTGTCACCGAGTACTTGCGCACCAAGCACGGTGGACAAGCAGACGGCGCTCGACAAGCTGATGCACGTGAAGTTGGACGATGCTCCCTCCCGATCGTGGGCATTATACATGGCAGCCTCGCACACTTAGGAATCAGCAAGACTGGCAGGGATAGCAAAACACGAAAAAGTAAACGAATCTGCCGGTTTTTGGCCATGTGGGTGCTTCGGATCGCGCTCAGACTTCACATATGAACTTTGGGTGCAATCGAAAGTGCGGTTTTTACCTTCTTCACAAGCCACATGCGTTGCTGATGAATTTCGTAAGCTCGGGAAAGTGAGCGACCGCAAGAGTATCGGTCAGACAAGTCGGCGACGCCGACGCCGACTCGGCGTCAGGTGCGAATACCGGAAATGGAAGAGTAACGCAATGGAAGGTGGCCGCGTAGAATCAATCCTGTGACGAGCTGTGTGGCAATGAAGTTTGCTAGTTTCATTCATTTCTGAAGTAAAATAAATGGCTGAAAGCAACCGAGATTCCCCTACATTGAGTACATTCGCACCTTGAGGAAGAACACGCCGATGAGAATGCCGATGAAGCTGACGCAACCACCGACAAAGATCGGCAGTTTGTAGCCGAGCGACGTCTCCACCATCGCCGCGCCAATAACGAAGTTCAGCAGCATGCCGAAGCAGTTGGCCGAGTTCAAGGCACCAACATACATGCCTGTGTCATCGCTGAAGCCGACAACGTGGATGATGATCGGCACGAGCAGCGCGAAGACTGTGCCCTGAGTGAACGTCGTCAAAATGACAATGATGACGTCGATGGCCACCACCTTGGTGAAGGCCATGATCATCAGCAGTGCCTGGGGAATCGTCGCAAGCGTCAGCACCCACTTGGCACCGATACGGCGGACAATGAATGGCATCACCCAGGAGTAGATGTAGCCGACAATGTTGAAAATGAGGTCCGTCGAGCCGCCAGCAACTTGCACACCCCGATTGAATTGGTCTTGCTCGTACGTGCACTCAGAACCACAGGTGTCTGCATCTGTCGCGTCGCCATTGTACACTTCAATACCGAAGAACTGGCCTTTGCTGCCGTTGTACGCGGTGAAGCCATACTGAATGCAGAACATGATCGCGCAGTAGACCACTAGATCACGCGGCAGACGGCGCAAGCCTGTGATGATCGAGCCAAACGCTTCTTTGATGCGCGTCCAGCGAGACACCTGTGCTTCGTCGTCACTGATCTCGCGTGGCGTCTCCTTGGCCACGTAGCACGCAATGCCGACTGTCAACAGCATGGTAACTGACAACATACCAAGGAACCAGCGTAAGCTCTTGTGGGCAGCACCAAACAGGTAGATGTAGCCTGCGACCAAGATGGAGCCGATCGTCGACCAGCCTTGACCGAGCGCAGCACCTGTGGTCTGACGGTCACCAGCGAAGTCCGAGATCAACAAGAACGCTGGCACTTGCACGATGTTGACGGTGATGTCCATCCACGCGTAGAACAGCACGGTGAAGAACGCTGTCCATGGGCGATGCGTCGGATTGCCATTCTTTCCATCACCATAATCCCCCAGCGCTTCACCCATCTGTCGCGTGAAGCCCATCAACGTCCAGCAGACCGCGCTGGCAATGGACGCATAGATAAGGAACGGGCGTCGTCGCCCCCACTTGTTGGTGCTGCGGTCGCTCATGACGCCGATGGTCGGTCCGACGAGGATGCCCGAGAGCGGGCCAATGACCTGCGTGATCTGGACCGCCCACTTGGGCAGCATAGTGCCCAAGTATGGCCCCAATGCCGCCCATTGCGCAGCCCACGCCATCTGGATGGACAAACGTGGCATCGAGATCAGCAGCAGCTTGAAAGTCGACACGCCCGTCGTAGCAGCAGCAGGTTGGTTCTCGTCATGCTCTTGCATCTTGCGCGCGGGCGACGCCAACGCGTCGTAAGGCGCTCCGGCCTCAACATCGTTGCCCATGGTGACGAATTCTTGGGGTGGTCGCTGGCTCGCGTGGTCGGGGGTTTGGCTGATTCACGAGTGCAACGAGCACACTCATCGTGGCCCCGGTGGGTGCCACGGGCAACACAGCAGCGCGAGCGATGGTATCCACTCTTTGATTCAAGTGGACGCGGCTGCAGAGGCAGCGATTGGTGTCCCGGCGGCGACACGCACACCATCCCAGCTGGGCGGAGTGGACGTTGCTGTTGGGTGGATGAGCAGGAAAGTTGGGTTGAAACCTTTACGTCGGGTTAAACGGGTTCTTACGCTGGAACGAACAACGGATTTGTACGTACTGGTGGTATTACTGGTATTGGAGAATATACCGGTAGTGTTGAGGACACTATTATGTTGACCACTATTGCGATGGTGGTGGACTGAGCCACACTCTAATGCGAAACCTATTAGATGCATACGGAAATCCATCGACATGTGCAGTTCAAGTAACGTGTTACGGGTATGGGAGCGCCATCAATGTGGCGATGTCATAAACAATGCTTGTTGGCGGGCTGTTCGCAGTGAGACGGAAGCAATCCGTGAAGGTACACACGAGTCTTTTTGGCTTTTTTTCTCATTTTGCAAGTCAGATGATCGTGTTTGCTCATCCAAATGAATTATTCAGCTGATGATAACCGCACCAACCGATCTGCAGTCCTGAGTCATACATCCATCACTCAGATCTCTCCGGGAATACCTCTCGCTGTAATGCCTAAGCGTCGACAGACAAATTCACCACGTTGTCCATAGCAGCAGTCTCGCTCAGCGCCGCCACATCACCACCACGTCCACCGCGTACGTTCTGCCTGATTTTGGTTGTACATGTATGAACTGATCATCAGCTTCAGCCGAGCATCGCGTCATTGCTTCCACACCGCGCACATGAGTGCAACGTACAGTCAGCACCAATCGCCGTCCTTGGTCAACTCCTCGAGGTCAATAGTACAACCTGCAATCCAGAAGTACACGCAGCATCCCATTTGATACACCAGTCCCCAATTGTCTGACAAATCCGGAGTGCTACGTTTTTGTGGTGGGTCGTAGGCGTGTCGCCATCAACAGTAAGATCTCCACCAGACCGTGCACGATGGAATACGGCAGCTTGTCGTCGGGCTGCAATTGGTCATTTCCGAACATGGTCACAGCATGATCACACACCCGTGGCAGCATCCATTTTGTCGTTGGACGCATGCACATCTGCTCGAAGCTTGTCAGTGTGGCGTCCATCGACGTGTGCTCGAACGCTGCACTCCATGTCTGATTCCACATCTGATACCAGTGTTTAGTTTCTCGCGTACTCTACGATCGTATAAATTTGGTGGCGTGCAGCTCGAGCTGGCTTTGTCTGCGAACTCGAAGCGAGGGAAGGAAACGCTGCTGAAGCACACACGATGCTGTTGCCGTTGATTACACTGCTCGCGATCAATTGGTTGATCCACGAATCACAGTTTGACTGGTCTGAAGATTATGCCTCAGCAGGCAGCTTTGGCGCGTGAGCGCAGAGCCAGGATCCACGGACAGTCCTTGTCAGAAACCCGACCACTGACAAGTGAGCGCCTTGAATTAAGGCGCTTGATCAACCAGCAGCGTGGGTTCAAGCGCCGTAATTCAAGATGAATGAATCTTCGCTCACAACTTTCGAGATGCAGAATACAGCAATCGTGACCATTTCGCTCCGAGTCTGACGCACTGTGGTATGTTCAAAAGCACCAGGGAAAGTCCCACAATAGAAGCAAATCGCAACGTGGCGTGCTCGCTATCGTCCTTGTCTTTGGCTCGATGACAAGCTCGTAAAGTGACAAAGACGCAAGGTGCTTGACAGAAATTCACCACTTCGATGATGGACGCGATCGGCAAGCTCTGTGGTATGTTCAGAAGCACCAGGGAAAGTCCCACAATAGAAGCAAATCGCAACGTGGCGTGCTCGCTATCGTCCTCGTCTGTGGCTCGATGACAAGCTCGTAAAGTGACGAAGACGCAAGGTGCTTGACAGAAATTCACACTTTGATGATGGACGCGATCGGCAAGCCCCCATCACAAGCTCGAGTCCTACGACGATCGAACACTCAAGCATCGCAGTGGGCAAATCTACGGCAAGATGTGGTCTCAAATGTTGAGAATGGTGATGAGCTTGCTGCACGCAGCTCTGGCACGCTGGCGTTAACGGCGGCGTCGAGTCGACATTGTCGACCAAAGAGACTTGTTCAAGCTCCCTGTCCACGGCCAAACGGATGCTGTGTCAGTACCTGCAACGTTGCAGCAGCGCCAGCAGTCCAGACCACCGACTGCAACTATCTGTTCGCGCCCGAGGATCCACGTGAAGCAGAAGGAAGCACGACTCCCGTTTACCATTCTCAAATCCGCTTCGAGCCGCACAAACCAAGCCGCCCAGCGCCAGTCAGAACCACCCGAACCGCCTTCACCATGGGATCCTACCTCTCCATCGTCAACAACACCGAAGATGAATGGCGCTGCAACATCTCGACCGACATGCGCTCGCTCAAGATTGCCGGAATTATCATCGCCAGCATCGGCATTGTTGCTGCGTCGGTCACTCTCACCGCCTTGTCTGGTCCACTTATCGCGACAATGGTCGCGCCCAACGTTCTCGCCGTCCTCGGTACCTCATCCGCGGCGATTGTTGCAGCCAGCGCGACAGCTGCAGATGCTGCGAAGTTTGCAGCCACGATAACCTCCATTTCGAGCTTCTCGGCTGCGATTGCCACGGGTGTAGACGCTGTGATTGGCGGTCATGGCTACAAGGTTATCGCCCCGGGAGAGACGCACCGTTGGGGTAAAATGTCGCTGTCGCTGTGGCAGCAGGGCACGTGTGTGCGCTCGTACGCAGTGAACGACTACTTGGTCCGCACGGAGACGCTCTCCATGCGTCCAATCTTCAGTGGTTCCACGGCGGGGTCGGAGCGTAAGCACGACATCAAGTACTGGCTCGAGAAGAACGGTGTGGAAACGACCGACGTCATCGTTGGACGTGGCTCAGCGGATGCTGCACCCACCAAGCAGGCTGCGCCTCGTACTCGAAAGTCAGCGATCGCGCCGAAGATGCGGTCGCTTGAAAACGTCCCAAACGGCCGTGAGCGAGCCAGCGGCCACGTCGTAGAGTTTTACACCGGCAGCACGGATGACCAACGATTGGATGTCGATGTGGGAGACGTCGTGATCATCTACGATCACAAACAGAACCAGGGACAGGAGAGCAATTAAAATTTGGATAATAGATGGCTGCGGTGTCACCGTTATTTCAGTGTTGTAGAATCGTTTAAGCAGACAAGTCGCTGGAGGCTTCCTGGCACAGCGATGATGAACGCTGCGGCAGCTCACCCAGAAGGCTCATCTCACGGCATCAGGTTCGAGTCGGAAGCATTTGCGACACGGATGTCACTGGTCACCCGCAATGGTGTACAAGCGCGGTGACGACGTGGATGACATGCACCCATGGCTCGGCACGACGGCATGGCATCACCTTGCGCTGAGTGAATGGGCAATGCGAAATGCAGAATGACTGCGACCTTGATGTTAAACATGCAAGTTCTGCTCCTTGCTCGCTCGAACCAGTCTGCATTCTTCATTTCTCATCTTCCGAGCAATTCGCGTCGAGGAACCAGACGGCACCACCCCAGTCTATGGGATCGTACTTGTCGATCGTGAACAGCACCGAAGACGTGTGGCAATGCAGCATCGCAGCCAACCAGCAAGCGCTCAAGATCGCATCATCATTGCGAGCGTCAGCATCGTCGCCGCTGGCCTCGGACTCGGGGCGATTGCCGCACCATTGATCGCTGTGATGGGAACCAGTAGCGACGTCACAGTGCTCGGTACGTGCTCAACGTCCGTTTGTACGGCTGGAGCGACGATTGCGGTTGTGGCCAAGGTAATGGCGACGACCGTCTCCGGTTGCTCAGTCGGCATCGCCACTGCGTTCGACATCGTTCTGGGAGGTCATGGGTATAAGACGATTGCTCCTGGGCAGTCTTAAACATGGAGCAGGATGTCTCTGTCGTTAATGCAGCAGGGCACGTGTGTGCGCTCGTATGCCGTGATGACAGCACGGTGCGCACCGAAACCGTGACGCTTCGGCCGATTTTCAGCGGCGCTACGAACGGGTCCGTGGGCGAGTACGACATCAAGTCAAGGCAGGAAAATAATGGTGCACAAACGAGGGACGTGATCATTGCGCGTTCGCCTGATGCGGCTCCAGCCGCCCTCCTGCCGCAACCAACGTTGACGAAGACAAGCCGGCTGCAGCACGTGGCCGCCACCAACAGCTCCGACAACAGCACCAACGTCGTGGTGTTTCACGTCGGCCAAACCAGCCCAATGGAGCTGGAAGTGCAACTAGGAGATCTCGTCTGGATTTACACGCAATGAATGATTGACAGACAATGCAACATTACAATGCATTCTGCACGTTATTGTACGACTCGTCTGGTCATATCTAGGCATCTTTGGATTGTGTTGCTGATGCGATTATGTGGAACGTTGCAGTTACTTGCCTTTCGGAGCCGCATTATTTGCGTTGGTCTGTGGCGCTTGCTGTCGCTGCATCCGCTGAATACCATCTCGCCAGCTTTGTGTCCATTTGATCTCATCGCGCAGGCGTTCCTGGGCTGTGCCCGTGACTCGTCGACTGTGCTCACGACAAAAGACAGTATAGGCGGCGTATAACTCGTCTCGAGCGTGGACCAAGCACCGATGACAATGTGTGAGTAGGGTGACGCAGGTGCCATCGTCAATTGTGGTAGGCTTTTCACACAACAGTGCTGCGAGGGTGCCATCGCGGGCACTGCCGTCGCGCTCATCGTCACTCTGGATGCGTGTCTTCTCCTCAGCCCAAACCGCGTACATCCCAAAGGACGGGATACTCGACCACGCACGCTTCGGGTACCGTGGCACTTCACCAAGCTGCTTGAGCTTCTCCAGCTCCTTATCCGTCCGTTTGACTTCACGTGGGTCGCCAACTTCCTGGATGCGCGCGAGTTTGCGCAACCGCTTGAGTGACTTGCGCTTGGCTTTGGGCAGTTCTTCACCTGAAAATGGCTTGAGGTCGTCCAGCGACACGATTGACGAGTCCAAGATGACCACAAAGGCCCGAAAGAGCGCCACAAAGTCCTTCTCCAGTGTCGCCGATACCTGGTTCTCACCTTCCAGCACTTGTGCTCGGAATGCTCTCAGATTGTGCTGAAGCGCCTCAGACCGATTCTTCTCCCGGTCGCACAGTTCTTGTAGCCGCGGCAGGTTGTTGGTGCTGCACAGATCTGGGCGTAACTCGAGGGTGTGTTGGTCCTTGAGACGGAGGGAGTCTGCGAACTGGGCGTCTATCACTGTCGACAGCGATTCGGACAGGGTCATAATGTCTCTCTGGGACTTATCGACGAGAGCTGAAAGCGCAACCTCCGGTGCCACGGCCAGTAATTCTCCGAAGTGGTCTACTTGCTCGCGATATTTTTCTTCCTGCTCAAAGACGTACGCACGAGCACGATCGTTGAGTTCGGTCAAGTATTCCTCCAAAGCCTCGGGGATTCCAGACGGCGGTAAGTCATCCGTCTTGCCTTCTTGGAGATACAATTGCTTTGTGTCATCTCGAAAACGCCCCATGATCTGCTTGACGTAATCAAGGAACGGCGTTGGTGGCTTGAGATCTTCTTCGTCGACGAGTTCGCGATCGCGGTAGGTAGCTTTGGGCTCGGCTGAGGGCGTGTACTCGACAGGTACAACTTCAAGTTGGCTCGCGTTTTTCAGAAACCCAAAGTATGCACCACGATTGTATATCTTGGCTCGGAGTTGGACCAACTGTGTCAGCACCACGAGCGGCAGCTCACTCAACGGCATGGGCTTGGCTGTTTTCACAGGTACGATACGACGTGTGTCCACCGCCGTTTGCAGGTCGTGCAGCAGTTGGTGAATCTTGTCCGATGCCTCGTCACAACGAGTGGTTTCTGTGCGATATCGCTCTTGTAGCGTACGTCGTGGCAGACCATACTTTTGCCCAAGACCTTCACGCATCGACAGCGTTTGCAGCGAACTCTGGTAGCGTGTCTTGAAAGTCTTCCCGAGTTCCAGAGCTTGATGTTGTTTGTCGTGGATCTGTTTCATTGCGACTTCTCGGGCTGCGACTCGTTCCCGAACTTGACGCTCAACCTCCACCAGTTTTTCTTTAAGCCAGTCTATCTCCAGCGGGTGGTAGTCGCAACCACTAATAACTTCGTTGCTGGTAAGATCCGGAAAAAGCTGTGCTGTGCATACGCGTACGTAATCCTGCGCAGAATTCAGCAGCGTGTTGAGATCGGCAGTCGAATTTCCAAGCAACGCGTTGACTTTGTCGGTGATTTCCGATCTGAAGCCACTCAGGAGTTTCTTGGACTTGACTTCGAGGCCCTGCAGGGCCGCTAGACTCTGCTGTAGCGGCAACTGTGTCTGAAACACGAGTTGCTTGCCGCGCACTTGCTCAATCATGACAAAGCAATCCTCCACGTTTTTTGCAAACAGCTGTTCTTGAGTGTCCAATTTCTTGAAAATGTTGCGGATGTGTCGCTCACGGCGTTGTCGGTGGTTCACTAGCTCTCCAACGCGAGGCTGGTAGAACTGAACGTCCAATCGACCTTTCCTAGGCCAGTGGAGGCGCAATCTGTCTTCCAGTAACAAATTCGCGTCTTCCACACGCTCACGGCGCGTTTCGCTGGTGGCCGTCGTATTTTGACGCGCTTCACGATCGTACTTAGACAACATCACCGACCGAAACTGCGACACCAAGTCCTCCATGAAGTGCGCAGTGATTTCCTGGGCCAGGAACTCGCGCTGTACCTGGCCAAGCACCATTTCTTTACGCTCTGCTTGCTGTCGTAACTGCTCTTCATCCACCGGCGTTGGTGGTTGCTCTGGTGGGACGGTCGATTGTGCATCTTGAGCCACGGGTTGAGTAGCTGCGGCACCCGTATTCGCTGGTGCAGGTGCAAGTACTGGCGGAGCCACTGCAGTCGAAGGCGCAACAAGCACCGCGAGTCCGACTTCAAGTCCAGCATCTGACGTGGTAGGTCTTGACGCCATCGGATCTACTTCCTCGGCGTCCTTTTGAGCGAGGATCCGCTCTACGAGCTGTGGGATTAGCAGGATCACGTTGAACGAGAGGCCCAGCTCAGTCTTGAAGGTTGGCTTGGGCGGTGGTTTGGGCGCTGTGTCATGTGGTTGAGGCGTATTCCGACCGTACGGCTTGGTATGTGCGTGGGATGCATCATGGTGCTGGGTATGATCTGGAGCTGTTATCATTTTGCTCGGCCGTCTCGTAGCATGTGTCAAAGTAGGCTGCGGCGGCGCAGCAGCAGGTTGAGGAGCCGCACTGCTGTCCGCTGGTGCTTCATTCGGGTTGCTGTTGTTCTCTCCAGGTGATGCGACGGGAACTGGTCGTGTGGTATCTTCGATGACTTTGGCGGATAGCAACTGCTCCAAGTCTACTTTTATGGCTGGGGTGGGAGGCTCAAGGCCGAAGAACTCGCACAGCATATGCAAGAAGTACTGGATCTGGCTGTCGATGGCCGTTGTGTGATTTGAACAGCCAAGAGATACGCGCTGATGGTACAAACGGTACTCGGCTTCTATATGTTTCAACAACTCGGTCGAGATATGGAATTCTTCTTCCAACACTGCGTCGTTTGGGGCGTGGCGCAACCGCGCACAGCTCTCGGTGTACTGGCGCTCAAGAAGTTCGTTGTTTTCGTCGTCCGAATCCTTTAAGTGATCAAGCACGTCCATGATACTGAGGTTGACGAAGTTGATCTTGTCAGCGCTCTGCTCCATACACGTGGCAATTCGAATGAAGAAGCGCACCATCTTTTCGCATTGTTCGTGCAATCCAGTCGCCTGGTTCTCGATGCGCTTGCCGATCTGTTCGAGAAACAGCAAGCTTTCTTCTTGTCGATGTGCCAGCAAATGCTCGCACTCGCGGGCAACAACCTCGTCCAACACTGCGTTAGCTCGGGTCTGCAGCTGTAACTGGTCGGCGACAAACTGCAGGTGCGCCTGGAAGTCACTACTCAGCTCGGACGCGTACACAAGCGTTCCGAGTCGACGTTGAACGCGTCGGATCGCTTGCAGGTCGACGTGCTGCCCCGACGACATGCTCGGATCTATCAGCGTTGTTTGTTTACTGGGAGAGGTGACTGATGCGGAACCCGAAGCCGATGCTGACGCTGTTGCTGCAGACAACAGCGCAGTCTGAGACGTGCTCAGACGACGGCGTTCATGATACGCTGGTGATGCCGGTCCCGCAGATCCTGTGCGACTGGCATGCGAGTCGCTGGTAACTGATGGAGCAGCACACTCGCGTATGATTTGATCCAGCTGCAGCGCGATCTCTTCGAGTTCCGCCTTGAACACTTGGTCCATGTCCGCTAGATTGGCCAGAACACCGATTTGAGTCTGTAAGGCGGGGAGAAATGCCGTCATTTCACTTTTCGCCGCTTTACGAAGCTTCTCAAGCGTCGTCTGCACAGCCTTGCGTTCGGCGCCTTTGCCCTGGGCTTCCATGACGCGTTCCAGAGGCAGCGCACTAAGCAGCACACTGAGAGAGGTCATCAACGGTGATACATTGGCTTGGTAGATGAGCTCATTCGTGTTCAGCTTCTTGACGATTGTCTCGAGCTCTGTGCGAAGACCACCAGCCATGCGGAAGAACTCATCCAACGCTGTATTGGTCATGAGTTTGACGAGTTCTTCGCGTGCGAACGTCACGTCACCTTCTTTGGCTAGTGCACCGAAGCCATGGAGCTCTAATCGCAGTGCTTCGCGCAGGGATTGTGCAGCTTTGATTTTGTCTTCGTGAATCGCAAAGAGGTTGCGGAAGAATGCCTGGTTTTCTTCCTCTTCTTCATTTTGCACGTTACTCAGACCTGTGAGCACAGTCTTTGCTTGCTCAGATGACAGTGATTCACCGGCTTGCTGCAGTTGCTTGAGTAGCACCAAGCGGCTGTCATGGATGTGTCGCTGGAACTCACGAACGTTCGCGAGTACTTCCTTTCGCTCTTCAGGATCCACAAACACAGGCGAGTTCATGGTCGCGTGGAAGTTCTGAATCGCTTGATTGTGACGAAGTTGGCGCCATCGCTTTTGGCCCTCTTCCCACTGAAGACGCGAGTTGACGAATACGTCCACATTGGCGATTGACATACGTGCGATCAAGTCGGCGTATTCACAGCGGTTCGAAATGAGCACCACATTGAGCTCGTATGCCTCTGCCTCGATGATACGCTCCACTTCTGGTGGCAGAGCGTACGCAGTGTCCATCATCACTTCGGTCAATTCTTGCAGCCCTTCCTTGACGCGCGTGGCGCGCGTTTGCTCGATTTGCTCCAGCTGCTGTTCAAACTTGGTGATGGCGCTGGTACGCTTTTGACAGATCGCTTCCATCTTCTCCCACATGAGCAGGATCGCATGGTGCTCGGATGCGAGTAGCAATCCCTCGTTCTCCAAGTCTCTCTCAGCCGCACAAATCTCCCCATCGATGGACGCCAATGTGTCTTTAATCACATCGGCGGCTTTAATAATGGTGCCTTCAATCTCCTCGCTCACAGCACGTACGTGATCTGCATACTGTTGCTGTGCTTGCAAGTGACGATCTCGGCGTACGATCGCGTTCAATTCGATCTGGGATAAACCTCGAGAGTCGTCGTCCAGCACGGGGCCTGTCGCATGGTCGTTGCGCAGGTTGTAGTTCTCTGGTCGCTCTTCCAGTTCTTGCACTTGCATGATCCACTCCTGCTCATCGTGGTCAGCTTGCGTTGGGTCCTGCATGCGTGCCGATGAACGATATTGCTTGAGGTCGCGTTTGGAAATGGGGATGTTGTTCTCATCATCACCCGCTAGCTCGCGCGCCTGCTTCAGGTAGGTGGACGCCGTCTTGGCCATCTTCTTGTGGAGCTGAGCCACGAGATTCATCTCGGCCTTCGAACGCAGCTCCATCGTGCTATTGCGCTTGCCAACGTAGATGCCTACAGTCGTTCTCTGACGTGAAGGCGACCATTCGCTCAGATCTGATCCGGGATGCAGACCCAATATATTTTGTTGAAAATGGGATGGACACAAGACGAGCGGTTACTTGTTTGGTTAGTCACAAGATCGTTTGGTTTGGAAACAGCGCAATCATAAATTGGCCAGAATATTCTGGATGACGATGCTTCGCGACAGCAGCCCCACTGGACGTGGAATCCAGAATCTTCCTGCTCATTCAATGGTGGTGATACAAAGCCCAAGGTCAATCCACCCATTGCCACTTGTGCGGAATTTGTTGGACATATTTCAGGCCCCGTTCAGCAGCACGCAATGTGCAATTTCTTGCGCGTTTTATGCACAAAATTCCAGCATTCAATTTTACCCGACATTGCGGAGCGTTCGGCCGGCTCATTGTGGGAGCATAAGTGCCATAATTAGCATCGCCGAATTTGGCGATGCAGGGAAAATCAAGAACCCACCCCCGACAACTGATCTGGTGGCGATCACTTTCACTCGGCCGTGATGGCGCAGCTGTGGAGTGCGTGCGACCGCGAGCGATTCGTCCAAGCCATCACGGCAGAGATACAACGAAGAGGCCACACCAATGCAGGATTAAAAAAGGCAGGATGGAATCGCAGGGCGGTCATTCACGAAAGCACAGCTCCAGAGCCAATATCAGCAGCTGAAGGGCAAGTACGTCGTCGTCAAGGCCATCAAAGATAACAGTGGTTTTGGTTGGTGTCCATACACCGGTCGTCCTACAGCGCCACCAAGCGTATGGAAGGAGTATATAACGGCACATCCACGGGCAAACGAGTTCCAAAGCAAGGGTTTGGCACTTTTTGAGGAACTCGACGCGATTTTCTCGGGGTCTATCGCAACAGGTCATTACGCATCCAGCTCTCTTGACGTGAATGCTTTCCATTCTGAGACCGGTGATGACAGTGACGTACAAGGAAGCGAAAGCTCTGATGCTCCCCCATTCATTGCAGTAAACGAGGTGGTCAACGAACTTGATCACAACGATCCATCCAATACCGTGGTGCGACCTTCATTGCAAGATGATTCAGTGTCACCTGCTCGACACAATAAGGCGAGGTCGAAGCGCAAGTCGCCAACAACTGGGCAGCGAATCTCCAGCGCCCTTGAGATGTTGGCAAATTCCCACGAGCGAAAGATCAAGCAAAAGTTTGACACAAAAGCGGAGAAGCAAGTCGCACTTGCCGATTTTATGGCTCGATTTGGGGGACAATGGCTCCTGAAGACAAATTGAAATGCTTCGAATACTTTCGCGCGACACCATCAGCAGCTAAAATGTATAATGTGCTTGATATTGACACAAAGCGAATTATCATTGAGAACGCCAGTAAGGGCTAGAGAACTACAGTTTGATCTCGATCAGCGATATATACAATATAACATGTTGACGGCGATTGCATCTCGGGTTGTGACCATTGTATGATTGTCGGCAGTTGCTAATGCAACGTCGTCTACCATGGTTTGATCAATGAAATCAGACGCGTTGCACGCACTTGAGTCATCGTGTGACCGTCGAATGTGGTTGTAGAATACCATCGCACACTTAACCAGCTCCACTTGTTTCGCCACTGGGTAGGGTATCATCGTCTTCAGCAAAGGAAAATTCGCCTCGAGTACCCCAAACGCACGCTCAATGACATAACGCAGAGATGCGTGACGCAGATTGAACAGCTCCTCTTTATTCTGTGGTCGCTGGCTTCCCGATGCCCACTCCTTCAGGTGGTATCGGACGCCTCGATAGGGTGTGAAGGTACACGCATTCAAACTATACCCAGCATCACCCAGGTAATATTTGCCTTGAAGGATGGGGAAGCTTCTTGTCAGAGCGGCTTTGAGTACTCGACCATCATGTGCAGAGCCTTCCGATCCAGCGAGAATGAAACAGAACAGCATGTCAAAATCACACACTCCAAGAACATTCTGAGACAGAGTTCCTTCCCGGTTGCGGAACGCAGCTGCCTTCGATTCCGGTGCAACTAGAGTGTGTACCTTCACAAAGTGTCAAGAACAATCCACCACCTGACCAAATCACACACAAATTCATACCACCAAGTGCACCGACGCAATCTTTGAAATAAGAATAGAATTTTCTGGACGAGCAAATGTGTTCAAGGCGTTGATTCATTTGGAGGGGTGATCATGAGTGGCGCGATTGCACATGCTGCACTCAGATCCTCGTCAACACAGGCCGATACCGTTGAACCGCTATGCTGCCATCTTTCTGCAATGGCTCGGTTTGTCGAGTCGGTTAGCACTTGCAAGAACATCATGAGCTTCTCACCACTACTGATTGAAGCTGACGATTGCAATTTTCCTGTGCCTTCGAGAGCTTCAACAAGGGCGACGAAGGTTGGAAGTTGCATCTGCGCTGAGTCGTAAAACCGATGGGGGCTGGCAGACACGAGCAACTCCATGTAGTACACATGACCACTCAGTGCAAATACACACCCAGAGCCACCAAGACAGTGACGGTGTCACTGTCTTCATCGCTGTATGACTAGGGCTCTTCAGTCTCGGTGGCATGTTGGTTGTGTACGTCGCCATTGCCCCGCTCACTCGCTTTCATGCCAGCGCCCGTGTCCAGTGCCGGCCCACGCAATGCTTGAACCGTTGTGAACCGTTGCGACCTCTTAAAAGTCATCACATGCGGTGCTCAAAGCCAATATCAATATTGCAACAACCTCCCGAAACACGATCAAAATGCTGGATCTATCGATATTTGATTTCGTGGGCATCCAGCATATTTGCCCACACAGCATAATGCAATTGAATTTTTGTCCGAACGGGCCATCAAGTCACGCTGTGTCACAGCGTGACGCCAGGTGTGATGCCCCACCGCTCCCACACACTCAAGAACACGCACAGCAACAGAAATGGCGCCAAGCGAAGTAGACCTGCGTGCATTGGAAGACGCAGTGACGCACACAAGGCAGCGCAAAATTGCAAGGTCGGTCACGCGACGCTTACCGCAACGATTACGGTCACTACATTATTGCGCAAGCGCGCGCGTACAGCGAACCAAAGTCACCAGAGTTCGTAGATCACACTGTGGCAACTTGCCATGGCGTATTAATAATGAAGAGCAAATATATGTATATATATTCTATGTTCAAACCCTGGCAAATGTGATCGTTCGGCAAAGTCCGCACATCATCCTGACCGCACGGCAGTCCTGAGCCGGCATCTTGGCCGTGCGATTAAGCTGTTTCACTTACTAAATATTTCACTGTATTTTATAGTCAGGAACATTTTGGCGCGGCCACCTTCTCGGGCTCTACTTTGGCAGTCGCCAACCACATAAGAGGTTCAGAGTGGCGCAAGCATGCAGAAGGTCGAGTTAGACAGCACCAAACTCAGCGTCATTGTTGGAATCGGGCCTGAATGGAAGTGGTACCGATCCAGATTCGTGTCATATATATTGTGGTTTTTACCACAAATTTCCATGCATGGTTGGTTGAACAACTTGTAACTTTGGATAGCGCTGGGAGCGTTGATAATACACGCACCGTTCGAGTGAACCAAATTCGGGTGAAACGCAAAACAATCTATACTACACTGCATCCTCTCGGCATTTGTGTCCACGCCGTGCTGCCGTGGTCGAAGCTTCGCGTCGGTGAATCGTCATTACTACGAGAGGCAGATGGAGCTCAGGAGTGGCTCTGAACACATACCACTCGGAGGAAGTGTATACGCAAGTATGCACACACCAATTACCAGTTTCAATGCACCCGGAACCCTGCACTGGATTAGCAGGAACCGCGGATCTTGGGTGGTACAGCACGCGAACTAGCGGAGTACTAGTGTGGTGAAGGGCTAGATGATGTTGAAATGACATAAGGTGTTCATAACCCCCAGTGGCAACCAAGTGTGTTCGCTATCAGTACAAAGAATGACAAGTTGGGAGAGGGCATCTTTCCTGAAGAGAAGACAGTGCCGCACGTGATTTTCTGGATTATGAGGTGGTCATTTACGAGGGAACCGAACTGAGTGCCGAGCAGATATCGGCACAACTAGCTTTGATCCCAGAGTTGAGTCAAGAAGTGACGGCTCCTGTCAACATGGACGAGGCAGGTATCGGGAAAGAAGAGAATTCCCCAAAGGAGATCGCCCGGCTGCGAACTTCGCTCGAGAAGAACAGAGATCTGTTCATTTCGTCTGGAAATGCACTGCCCCCACCAGCCAAGGAAATCGTGTGTGATATTGATGTTGGAGGTCATAAGCCAGGCGCTCAACGTGCTCGGGGAGTGACTCTACATCTCATGCCAAAGTGATATGAAATGCTGAAGGGATTGTTGAGAGCCGGGCTCATCCGACATTCTGACTCTGCATGGGCATCATCTATCGTCATTGTGCATAAGGACAAGGACATTCGGTTCTGTATCGACTATCGAGTGGCCAACTCACTCACGAAGCTCGTGGTGTACTCAATGCCGCTCATTGACGTTTGACTGAGAACTTTCGAGCATGCCATGTGGATATTGGGCCATTCCCATGACCAAACGTGCAAGAAACGTGTCAGCTTTCATCTATCCGTTGGGTCATTTTGAGTGGATGTGTGGTGTCGCGGTCGGGTTTTGTTGTGAGATTGAGCGGCGATGTCAGCCGCGTGTGGCGCACGTCTCGCCAGTGATCGCTGAGTTCCAGATTTGGCGAAATCTCGCTAGATGATCGCGATACTATTGAGATATTGTGTGACAAGGCACGTCACACAGCACAAGAGTGCAATAGGAAGCGTTGACTTCCACGCAACCACGGACGGTTGCTCTGTGCCTTAGAGCAAAGTGGTTGCTCCAGCCCTCYGCAGTGAGGGCAAGAAGTTTGCAAAGGATTGCAAATG